>VDFB02281492.1:717606160-717699904 GCA_007258455.2 Sequoia sempervirens
CGTTATTTGTTTGATAAAATGCTTTGGTAGACATGTATGAAAAATGGTACTTCGACAAGCTGTCACCATTTGATATTTATCTTGAGTTGTAGTATGTTTTGTCACAATATGTCAATGATATGAATATAACCAACAAAATCTATTTTCTATAATTCATGGATTGAACTCACGTATTTTATTTGCTCTCAATGTCTGTATGCTATGGAAATGCCATTACATTTTTAAAAAAAGTAGTTTCTTACTATTTTTCTTCAATTTTTTATGGTTTTTTGTAAATCTACCAAAAAACCCTAGTTTTTCTACCAAAAAACAATATTTTGAAAAAAATCAACTAAAAATAAACAAATCTAATTGAAAATTTAATAAAAAATAAAGAACTTTACCTATTAGAGATGGACTCCAAATCGGATATCGGATTTCGCTCTCCACTGTGCACCCGCCGCCGATGAGCCGAAAAAAATGAGAATGAGTGTTGGTCGTGGGCCCTTTTTTATATATATACTTCAACATAATCGGATATCTGCTTTAAATCGGATATCCAATTTGGATCGGATATCCGATTCCCAGAACTAAGTTTCCCTTTGTCTGGATCGGAATGAGTGTTTTTTTTATATACTTCAACAAAATCAGATATCCGATTTGAATTGGATATCCGATTTGGATCGGATATCCAATTCCTAAAACTAAGTTTTCCCTCTGCCTCAGTAGTCACCCCAGCTCCAAAAAGTCAACTCACCATTTTCATGTTTTTGAGTCATAGAAACACGTATTTTTTTCTCCATTGCCACTTTTTGGCATACCATGATCCTGCACATGCCCATTATTTTCTTACAAAACAATTTTCTCTAGAGAAATGTAAAAATCCTTATCTTTTTTTTTCCTTTTCCAGAAAAAACCCAAAAAAACCATTCCTGTGTGTGTAGAAAACTTCCTTCTCTCACCATAAAATAAAGAAAAATAAATAAAGCTCTTCTTTCTTTTCTTTTCTTTTTTCTCAAAAATCCAACCCATCCATTGGTTCTTTTTCTTGCTTTTAAAAGCTCACACTTATGTCACAGATTTAATTAAAACTTCATTATTTTCACATGATATTATCCTGACAGGATATTCTCTTCTAATTTTCAAATTTTAATATCTTGAAAAAGATAATTTATAATTATCACCAACATTATTTATTTAAATTAATTACTTACACCTTTTTAATTAATTAAATATCTTTTAATTTACAATATTTGACTCCAAAATTACAATTACTCACAATTAATCATATCCACAAAATATCATTAATTTGTTCCATATAAAGTAAAAATAAATTAAATAACAACTAACCATAATTAAAATAAATAAACTACAACAACCAATACAGAGACAAGGACAAAGCCAAAACCATGACATAGGAAGACTCACAATGAGGTGATGAACTTGGGACGGGGACACTTCCTTATCAACTCCCTTTTTCAACATCGTACCTGTTGGGTTAATTTAATGCTCACCCTATCCTACCGAAGCAAGTGGAATCGAGACTTTATTCTTGCAATTCTCGCATACAAACAAACGTCAAGTAACATGTAAATCTCCATTGCAGACACACTGTTAAAGGTAATCGCGAGGTAGCAGGGTGCTTGCAAGTGAGTGATGCTACTCCGTCCTTTCACCAAGAATCACTAGCAACACATTATAGAAAATAGCAACATAGAATCACAACATCGTCACATATAATATTAAAGAAAACCATAGCATAACCAAATAATATAACCACCACATAATTTATCATAAATAATCATAGTAATGTCAACTGTAGCAAGCCAACCAAACTATGAATCCGCACACAATGAAGTCGATGAACTAATCACCATCACAAAAAAAGTATCAAAAAGTATCAAAGAGTATCATCAACATCAGGGGTATTACATCCTCCCCCCCTTAGAACATGGCTTACTCCTAGAAGCTAGAAAATAAATATGGGTAAGCCTCTCTAATATGGGATGAATCCTCCCATGTCACCGAAGTCTCATCATTCAGGTCCTAATGAACCCACACCTGATCAATACCTCTTCCCCTGATGGCGAGTCTCTGATGCTATAGCACGACCATGGGATCAAGAGCTAGCTACCTGTCCTCAACTTGTAGAGCATTCCAATCAAGTATGTGAGTAACATCAAGATAATATGGTCTAAGGACTAAAACATGAAAAACATCGTGAATCCGCAATAGACTAGGTGGCAAGGCTAATCGGTAGGAAACAGGACCAATTCTTTCTAACACCTCAAACAACCCTAAAAAGTGTGGTGCAAGCTTAGAACCCTTTCCATAATGAATAGGGCTCTTCTGCAGACGTACTCAAAGAAACACCCGATCACCAACTACAAACTACCGATCAACTCATGTGCATCAACATACTTCTTTTGCCTATCTTGAGCTGCTACAAGATGCTCTCAGATGTCAGCTACTTGTTGTTCCATATCTTGAAGCATTTTGGTTCCAAGTAGAACCCTATCCTCTAACAGATCCCAGCTCAAAGGGGTACAACAAGGACAACTGTATAAAGCCTGAAAAGGAGCCATGCCAATCAAACTATGGTAACCATTGTTGTAGGAAAACTCGACCAAATGTAGATAATCTTCCCAATGTGATTGTTGGTCCATGACATACATGCAGATCATATCCTCGAGCACCTGATTGACTCTCTTAGTTTGACCATCTATCTCTGGATGGTAGGTAGAACTAAATTTCAATTAAGTCCCTAAGGATCGTTGCAAAGATGTCCATAGCACAGATGTGAATATTAGATCTCTATCAAAAATTATTCTTTGTGGTATCCTATGCAATCAAAGAATATCTGCCATGAACAACTTGGCCACCAAAGAAGCATTATAGGAAGATCAAATAGGAGAGAAATGGGCTACCTTGGTCAGTCTATCCACAATGACCATGATAGCGTCATGTTGCCTGGAAGACATAGGAAAGTTGACAATGAAATCCATAGAGATAATGTCCCAATACCATTCTAGAACAAGATGAGGCTGCAACAAACTTGTCAGATGATGATGCTCATCCTTAAACCTTTGACATTCTAGACATCTAGCCACAAAATTAGTGATATCATGCTTCAATCCTACCCAAAAATATAGTGAGTGTGGATCTGCATACATTTTCTTAACTCCAAGATGTGCCGAATAAGGTGCCTGATGGGCTTTAGTCAAGATTAGGGTGCAAAGACCCTCTATAGGAGGTACATACATTTGGCCTGCATAGTGCAAGACACCATCAAAATCTAATGAGTACCCAACAAATTTTCCTTCCAGAGTTCTACCCGACTCGATTTTAGATTTCACCTCTTGATACCAATTGTCTGAGGAGACAGTGGTGAGGATATGACTCCTCAAATCAACCTTGAGAGCCACTGTAGAAATCTCATGTCTACGATGGCTCAAAGCATTGGTCACTACATTCTCTTTTCCGTGGATATAATTTACTTCAAAATCATATTCATACAAGAATTCCATCTACCTTCTTTGTCTTACATTTAAGTTCAATTGCATGAAGATGTATTGGAGACTACGATGATCTGTATGCAACTCAAATTGATGCCCTAAAAGGAAATGTCTCCATCTTACTAGAGCATGAGCCACAACGGCCAACTCAAGATCATGTGTGGGGTAGTTTAGTTCATGATCCTTAAGTTTTTGAGATTTGTACACAATCACTCACCCTTCTTGCATCAAAATGGCCCCTAAGCCTTCTAAGGAAGCATCTATACATACAACAAACTCTCCCATAGGATCCGACACTGCCAAAATTGGTGCACTGGTCAGATTTTCCTTAAGAATCTGGAATGCTAACTGACTCTAATTTGACCAAAGAAATTTCTTCCCCTTCCTCTAGAGAGAGGTAATGGGATGTAAAATCCTTGAAAAGCCTTGGAAAAACCACCAATAATAGCCTACTAGTCCCATGAAACTATGAATTTCTAAGACATTCGTGGGTGCGGGCCAATCAAGAATGGCTTGAATCTTTGTAGGATCAATAGAAATTCCCTCACCTGAAATGACATGACCCAAATATTGAACTTCAGTCTTATAGAATTCATACTTTGCCAGGTTGGCATACACTTGATTGTCCCTTAAGCACTATAGCACCTATCTTGGATGTTCCTCATGTTCCTCCATAGATTTGGAATAAATTAGAATATCATTTAGAAACGCAGGGACGAATCTATCCAAATACATTTAGAACACCCCATTCATAAATCTCGTGAAGACTAAAGGTGCATTTTCCAACCCAAACGACATCACAGTGAACTCGTAATGTTTGTATCGAGTACAAAATGTTATTTTATGAATATATGGTTTTACAATCCGCAACTGATGATACCCTAATTTGAGATCAATCTTAGAAAATATGTTCGATCCTTTTATCTAATTGAAAAGATCATCAATTCTGGGCCGGGGATATTGATTCTTCACCATTACTTTGTTCAACTTCCTGTAATCAATATACAGACAGGGAGAACCATCCTTCTTCTTTACAAAAATTATGGGTGCTCCCAAAGGGGAAACACTTGGGCAGATAAAACCCTTAGCCAATGGCTCCTCCAATTGTAGATGGAGTTCTTGAAGCTCCTACATCATCAGCTAGGATGGAGCCTAAGATATAGGCTCAGCTCTAGGTACCAGATCAATCCTGAAATCTATATCCCACTTTCGTGGCATACTTGGTATCTCGCTCAGAAAAACATCAGAAAACCCCTTAAGGAGTGGGTAATCATCCAATGACACCCCTTGACTATCCTCTAACTCAAGATCACCCACTGATACTACAAAAAGCTGCCAACCCTCCCAGAAAAACCTTTTTAGTTGCATAATAGAGATCATACGCAATGAGATAGGCCTCTGAATACCCATGATCTCCACCTCCTTTCCAGAATCATTGACACACCGCACTGCTTTATGAAAACATTCTATCATGGCACGATGTGAACTCAACCAACCCATTCCCAAGACTACATCATACGAGCCAAGTGGTAGGATCTGAAGGTCCACTTTAGTTGTCAATGCCCCCATATCCAAACTACAACCATGAAGAAGCTTCTCTACTACAAACTTTGACCTAAAGGTCAATTCAACCTGCCATTTTATGCCTTGTCTAGATGCCAACAATCTACATCGCTCAACTACTGAAGGAGATATAAAAGAGTCAGATGCACTATAATCAAAGAGTATGGAAATGCTAGTGCCATGCAACACACCTAATGTCTTGATCAGAGTGTCCGATGTTCTACTTGACGATTGTCCAATGTCACAAATACCTGATTTTCTCTACCTGCATCACCCACTATCGACTCAAAAGTAGTTGGCCTCTAGCTAAAACTTGAATTACTCCTTTATGGACACTATCTAGCAATATGTCCCTACTTCCCACATGAGAAACATCATGTGCCTTTCCCAAATCCTCTGACACTAGACGGTGCACTCGACTACTAAAAACTGCCTCATGAAGGTGCTGACTATGTGCTTTGTGTAGGCTACACAAAATGATCCAATATATTATGTTGTTAGCTCTGATCTTCTTGTTCTAAGATTTGTCTCCCTACTAAGACTCTGATTTGTTTTGTTTACATTGTGATTGCTGCTGCTGCTGTGAACCACCCTTATAGGGTGCCTAAAAATTCTTGGAAGACCTTGCAGCTTGAGGCTAACCACCTCTAGAACCAAAACATGATGCTGGAACACTGCCAATCTAAACTCTTGTATGTCCTCCCAATTCCAATGCCAAATTTTCTTCTACTAGCTAAGCCTTCTCAACCTCTACTTCCATTTTTTTAGCTCAAAGACTCTAACTCCACCACTGATTCAGGCATTTAAGCCCTGAACAAAATGATGAACTAGCATTCCCTCGTCATGACTGATTCCTACATATTGAAGCACTGATTCCTACATATTGCTTCAATTCATAGAATCACCACTCATTGTTAAATGAACATCGACATCTGCTTAAGGTCATGAAACTCATCTGCCCTACATTGCCTCCAATGATCTAAAAGAAAGCAAGCCTTGAACCTATCCATAAATAGCTCCCATGTGACCATGTTGATATCTAGATGTAACTTTTTCTCTTCCAGCTGCTAGGAAGTGGATGTGAAGCCTTGCAAATGCATGAATGTGCACTAAGCTTTGGTATTTCTACCATAGGGGTGCATCGCAAAGCATCGATCCAAATCGATTAATCATGTTTCCGCTTCCAAACCTCCTCTAGAACCATAAAATGTAGGTGGGTGTTATCTCATCAAGTCTTGCATATGACCAGCTAGCGTTGCATCCTGATTTGTCATTACTTCCTTCTGCCTCTACGACCTTTCCCTTTCTCTCTCGACCCACTCTTCCTCCTTCATCCTAGGTCCCAACCGATCAAGAATCTCCCCTAGAAGGTGTTGCAACTGTCCATCTAAACTAGGCTATTCTATGTTTTAACTGCCACCTAACAATTTTTTTTAAGGACTATGTAGTTCCTCATACTCTAAACCATGTGAACTTGATGGTGATGCACTTTGGCAGTTAGCTCCATGGCCACCACCTCAGCCTCTTCCTTTGCCATGACCTCTACCTCGAGCCATGATCCTGCACAACAATTAGAGTTATGTAAGATCAAGATTTAATGCAAAGGTTTCCTAATGGACACAAACTACCTAGAGAACCAAGTGTTAGCAACCTTTGCTCTGATACCAAGTTGTAACACCCCATCATGCAAACCCCAAAAGAATAGGTAAAAACGCAACAAATTCTCAACAATTTTTTTTTTTACAAACATAAGGAAAGTACATTAGGTATTCCCATCATAACAATGTTCTAAGTTGCACAACTAAATCCCTTGGGGAACATGAGGTGACATTACCAAACTATCCCATAACAAAGATAATAGATGAACATTATATTACCACTTATGAAATCCATTCACTCACATATCACCATTTAAAAAAATCCATTAATGATAACCAAATTAATAAGAATAATCCACATAAAACCATCCATGCAAATACAATAAATTAATCATGAAGATAGTAAGTACATATTTCCACAGATACAACATAACATTAACAATATTTACATATGGTAATTCAAGAATGATTACATGGTATGACAATACATTACAATAGTCTGATAGTACATCTCACTGAACACATATACAAAATTACATCATAAGTCTTCCCAATGCACGTGGGAGTGATACATCAATAAATAAAATACATATGGAGTACAAATATACATCTAGTAATAATGAATCCTGGATCAACTACATCAGCAAAAATCTACATTGAATTCTACAACTGCATCATAAGGGGACCCAACGGGGTGCATAGCACATTCCACCCAACCACCCCCATGTTGGGAGTAAACAAGGAAGCATCCTTGACCAAGCACATCCAAATAGTAAACAAAGACTACACTTGAGACACGAAAAGCAAAAGAACACAAAGAAATATCTCATAACGACAATAAACTTCCAAAACATAACAATAAACCACTTCCAGAGGATTTCAATAAAAAACATCTCAAAGGGAATGCTAGAGGAGAGTGTCATTACATGACCTTACATGGATTATCTAGATAACCTATCGCAAGGTGTCGCCTCCATCTATGGTTATCCTAACATCCTATCTCAAGGTGCTGCTCCATAACGTTACTCATGCAGAATTGTTAACCTCTCATGAAGACGAAGAAATGATCTTGCCAACCATTGCCTTCTCAGTTCACGTTTAGCCTATAATAGCACTAACAGGCGAATGAGGCATCCATATTTATCCTATTAATGTTTAACTACCCACCTCCTAATTAATTACTTAGGTTATCACTGATTACTCTAACTATATGTGGGTTACCCTAATAGCCCCTTTGTGCACTGGCCCCCACTTAGAGCCACTCTCCCTAGACAACCAAACCATAAAATCCAACACCAAGGAGTTGTACCACAAGAATACTGAACCAACAAATGGAACATCTATGAGGCAAAACCATCTCACCAAAAACACATGAAACAACAACTATAACCACTACAACCCATGTGTAAACTCAAATCACAACCAAAGCCAAAACATAGGGCCAAATATCAAATTACAAGATAAAATATACAACATCAATCTCCCACCTCTAGAAGTCCCTAACCAACAACTTAAGCTCCTATAGAAGGATAACTAACTCAAGGGTTTTCCCACACAACATAAATCCAAATAAGAGAAAAACTCACTTGATACAACAAATAATCTTGAGAGTACACAATTACGTTAAACAACGCCATATAATACATTTCAAAACACAATAATTTCACCAATAAATAATTTTAATTTCTCAAGAATATTCAATTTCATTAAAAGCACATAGTTTATTTCTAATTTGCATGATTACACCAAAACATTGCAAATTTATTTACTTAATCCATAATCTTAGCATATAAATAACCACCTTTATTTTTATATATAAATATATATAAATAAAAAATCTATTAAAATCATGTACATAACTCATATTATAAAAATTAATAGAATAATTCACTATAAATTTAAAAATGAAGATATATTTATTTATATATATACATATATATATATACATTTATATATACACATATATATTAATATATACACCTAGATATATATAAATATATACACATATATACATATATACTTCCTATAAAAAAAACTACAAAAAATGACTTTTAAAAAAAAGGAAAACACGTAGTGGGTACTGTGTACCTCCCCGTGGGGAGGCTGTAGTCCCCACTGGCTATGTACAGTAGCCTATAGCTGTTGTGCACAGTCAGTGGAGACTACACACAACCACAGGAGGGCTGTGGGTGCTATGGCTTCAGCCAACCACCACCCCCAATATAAATTCCTTTTTTTTCTTATTTTTCTTTTACCCAAAACTAGGAAACGAAACTCGAACTATATAAAAAATAATACATAATTTTTTTTAAAAGGATAAAAGATAATATATGCCTAGGTATATATATATTTTCCTATAAATTACATAATAAAAAATATAATGAATCGACAGTCCCCTTATTTATTCTTTTCAGAATAAATTTGGGCATACAAGATTTAACCCCAACACATATATATACATATTTTTTGAAAACTAATATAAATAAATATAAATTAAAAGAAATTACAATAAATATCAATCTAATTTCTTTTCAAACAAATTGCAAATTTGGGTATGCATGATTTAATCCCAAAATAATTTTGTTTTCTTTTCCAATCAAAATTTCACAACTAGTTTTGTTGAAGCAAGATCAAAAGATTTCGCTTAGATTTTCCACAGAAGATTTAAAAGTTGACACAAATGAATTTCAACAAAAAAATATTCTTTGAAACATAATTATCAATTTCAAACATGGCAGACATGATTTTTATTTCCCTTACAAAACAATCAAAAACAAAGTAATTAAATTAATCGAAAAGAACCTGGAGTCTTTCATTTGATGACGAATCCAAACATGGTAACCCCTTTTCCTCTTTCAAAAATGAACTCCCTCTGTAAATATTTCTCAAATTCCTTTCAACTACCTTCTGAATCAATTTTCTATTCTTTTCTTACAGAACAATTTTCTCTGGAGAAATGTAAAAATCCTTATCTTCTTTTTTCTTTTCCAGACAAAACCCAAAAAAACCATTCATGTGTGTGTATAAAACTTCCTTCTCTCACCATATAAAAAAGAAAAATAAATAAAGCTCTTCTTTCTTTTCTTTTCTTTTTTTTAAAAAACCCAACCCATCCATTGGTTCTTCTTGCTTTTAAAAGCTCACATTTATTTCACAAATTTAATTAAAAATTCATTATTTTCACATGAAATTATCCTCACAAGATATTCTCTTATGATTTTCAAATTTTAATATCTTGAAATAGATAATTTATAATTATCACCAACATTATTTATTTAAATTAATTACTTACACCTTTTTAATTAATTGAATATCTTTTAATTTACAATATTTGACTCCAAAATTACAATTACTCACAATTAGTCATATCCACAAAATATCATTAATTTATTCCATATAAAGTAAAAATAAATTTAAAAACAACTAACCATAATTAAAATAAATAAACTACAACAACCAATATAGAGGCAAGGACAAAGCCAAAACCATGAAATAGCAAGACTCACAATGAGGTGAAGGACTTGGGATGGGGACATTTCCTTATCTTTTCCCTTTTTTAGCATCGTACCCATTGGGTTAATTTAATGCTCGCCTTGTCTTGCCGAAGCAGGTGGAATCGAGACTTCATTCCTGCAATTCTTGCATACAAACAAACATCAAGTAACATGTAAATCTCCATTGCAGACACACCATGAAAGGTAATCGTGAGGTAGTAGGGTGCTCGCAAGTGAATGATGCTACTCCATCCTTTCACCAAGACTCACTAGCAACACATTAGAATACATAGCAACATAGAATCACAACATCATCACATATAATATTAAATAAAACCTTAGCATAACCAAATAATATAACCACCACATCATGTATCATAAATCATAATAGTAATGTCAAGTGTCGCAAACCAACCAAACTATGAATCGACACACAACCAAGTTGGTGAACTAATCACCATCATAAACCAATTATCAAACCAACACATAAGAGTATCAAAAAGTATCAAAGAGTATCAGCAACATGAGGGGTATTACAAGTGCTTTGACATTTTTGCACTCATTTGGATCCTCCTTGTGGATTTTAGCTCAAATTTTCCTTGATTTAGTGTTGTAATGTGGAGAATAAATTCACATTAGGTGTTGGGCCTTTGTGAAATAATGGAATTTAATGGTGCCTTGCTAAAGTGTTGTGAAGTGTTGTAACACACTTTTACACTTTTCTAGGGCTTTATCAATTAACTAAGAATAATAAACATAATTTGAATCATAATCAACCTTAATCTTTCCTTATTTGGAGTTTTGTAAGACACTTTCACATTCCTCTAGGCTTGTTATTAATAATTAGGCTTTCTTATGCTTTAATTGGCCCTATTTTGCATCAACAAGCCTTATTTATTGCAATTTTTAAGGATAATCCTAACACGAATAAGTAACCAATCATAATTTAGGTGTTTCTCACTTGTGTGGCCCATATTTACTATATAGGACTCATTCTCCACCATGGGAAAATTAGTCCCACCTAGGTCTTTTTGGCCCTGATGCAGGTTTCACACATTTCTAGGAATTTTTCATTTTTGGTCTCATACATTATGCGTGATAAGACTTAGTCGCAACCTTGGTTGAATGAGTCCTATGTGACCAAAATTAAAATTAAAATCAAAATTTTGATGGGATTTTATTCTCCTAGATCTAGTGTCTACTTGTCGTGTTGTAATTTCGGGAATTCTTGCATAATTAAGTATAAATACAAGGTTCTTTCACTCATTTTCATCCCAAGCATTCAATTATTTGTACCTATCATTCAAGAGAGTTCAAAAGAGTATGTGATCATTGACAAGATATTTCAAGGAATTTCAAGGGTAGATTATCAAGCATTCAAGAGAAATCTTCAAATGTCAATCATCATGTCAAAGATTTAATTCTTCATATTTTTTATTGTGCTAACATTTGTGATGTCAAGTTCATGATCAAAGCAATTGTTTAAAGCAAGATCCATCTCCTTCAAGCTATATTCAAGAACCATGTCCATTGTAACCATTTCAAGCATCATCGTAACACCTTATTGCAAGGGTTTGGTGAGTTATAACATTATCTTTTGTTCATTCATCATTCTCCTTTTATATTTTCTTTCATTTCAAGGTATAATTACCAACAAGGGGTTTGATTAAGGAAAACACCTATTCACTAACCCCCACAACATTTTTCCCTCTTCTTGTGTATCATTTGTAGGGCTAGGTTGTAGATTGGTCAAGAAGCAAAGTTGGAGAAAAATTTTCAAGTTCTCAAAGTTGTCAAAGTTTTCATCAAGCTTTGGAGAACCTTGGAGAAGGTCTATAGGTGGCATAGAATCAGAAGTAGACCAAGAGGCATAGAATCTAGTTTAGAACTTACAAAAAAGAAGTAGATTGATTCACATCTATTGGTGAATGAGTCCCACTATATAGGCATGACATATATTTTTACAGATCTGGATACCCTTTTGGCTAAAAATTGTTCCTACACATTTTCCTAGAAACTAGACTGATTTTCCCAGCTTGGTGAGTGAGTTCCAGTCAACATCAACAACATATTTTTTAGTGATTCATACCTCCATTCTATATTCTTTTTCCTTCCAGGTTCACAATTTTAGTTTCATATCTATCTATTACATTTTACTTATGTTTCTTAGTCATTTTGTATATCACACTATGTTTTCCAATTCATTCTTTTTTCCAAGTTTACACTTGGTGGTGAACCCCTCATTAGATATCACTCAGCCTCTAGGACATCCCTTTTCCAGATTTCAATCTCCTTTGCATTGAAATCTCAATGGTTTGTTATTGAGTGAAGAGTAAGGAAATAACCTCTCTCCTTTTAGGTCTAAAACCCTAGAAGTGAATAAGAGCCCTCCCTATTTTCATCTTTTCACTACCCTACATTATTCCTCATTTTATAACCCTCTCTCATAAGTTATTCTTGTGATTTTTTGTGTTCAAGGTATCGTAAACCATTGTCATACTGTGACTTTCACTGATGATTGTAATGAAACAATTCTTATTTGTCTCATCTTGATCACTACATTTCCTTGTGACTATTTCCTTTAGAATTTATGTTCCTACAAGCTATTTATTTATCATGATTATCCTTTGTAGATATAATCCTTTTTATGGTACAAAAATGTTGCATACAACACCCATTCTTGTGTCTCCATGCACCTTTAAAGGCTATAATACTTTCAAACTGTTAACTGGCCCTCAACACTATGATCACCTAAGACTTTCACTATATTTATTCTTTTGTAAATATAGAAAAAGCATGCAATCTGAATATGCTAAATTTTTGAAAAACATTAGTATTAACGGTGTCTTTCATTATTATGAATTCAACATGAGCTCTCTAAGGATACATGACCATCAACACTTAGGAAAGAATACAAAGTTATCATTTTGTAGCAATCGAAAAAAGAGTCAAAAAGTTAGTAGAGGTTGGAACAAAAACGTAGAAACCCTTTAGCCAAAAATTTGGATCTCAACATGATGACCCCAAGACCCTATAAAATGTTGGAAATATTCATGTGGAAAAATCATTTGACACAATGGTAAGTATGCAATCCTAAACCCAATTAATGTAATGGACCCAAATGACAATATGAATTTCAAGAAATTTTAGATAAATCATCTTGAAACACCTCTATGGACACTCATTTGAATGCATTCAATAGTCTATTTTAATACTATCATGGAAAGGTAATCATTTTCCATACCCACTATGATGAAATAGGCTTGATACTTTTCAAAGTTTTGAAAACCCATACCTAAATATCGATAGAATTCTCGCATGCACTTCCCAAATTCCACACCTTTTGTATACAAAAGATCTCTTCTTGCTAGCATTTCTTCCTCATGCATCATTTGATGATAGCTCCCAATATCTAATTTTCTTTCCCATTTTATGATAGCTTCTTTTTTTTGCAATGTGTCATTGAGCTTACCCATGATCATTGGAATAATTTGCATAATTATACATGGGGATTCGTCTCTTGAACATATTACAACCTCATTCAACATCTCATATATTGAGGCTTGTATGCTAGATTCACTTCCATCATCCCTATTTGCTGCATCAAGATGAGACTAAATAATATTCTACAAAAGCAGTAAAAGTGGGGGAGAAGATTGCTTCCCCATTCTCATACACTTGGGCCAGAAAATGATAGGCACCATAGAATTTCTTAGCAACATTTTGCGCATCCTTAAGACTCTCAATCAACATTGAAAGAATACTTTGAAACTTTGACTATGATTATGGGGGCCACCATCATTGGACCATGTAGAAATTCAAACATCCTAGCAAGGGTCCATGCAATTGTATCCTACACATGAATATTTTCCCTTTGGTGCTCTTCTTTGTTGATGGCTCAATAGGAAGATAATTTGGACTATTTATTTGAAGTCTATAATTTTCAATTTCTTTGGAATGGTCTATATTATCCTTTTTAACATCATGAAAGCTAGACCCATAATGCAATTTTTTTGATTTTAATATCAAGTTGCTCCTTCCAAGGACTTATGCATAAAATATTGTCTCTTCTCAATAAGAGTCCCATAAGACAAGAGTACCTCACCTATACCTCTAGTGACTCACTCAAACCATTAATCATAATTTCTAATGTTGTTTCTTTGCAAATATCACTATCATCTACAATTTTATATATTCATTCTTCCCAATATCAACATAACCTAGAAAGTTTCCATTTGAATAATCTCATATAATAGTATTTATAACATTATGTAGGTGTACTCTTTGGAACTCAAGTAGTATTTTAGCTTCTAGAGGCCCTTTGTGGTTCACATCCAAAAAAATTGCAATCCACTGCTAGTTAAGATTAAATCCTAGACTTCCCTTGTTTAGTTCTGAAACTTTTGGTTCTACTATTTCCTTAGGACCAAGACTTGCATCTAAGTTTCCCTAAGTTGTTTTCATATTTGATATAACTATATCCCAACAATCTTGAGCTATTTTCCTCTTCCTTTCTATGTCAAATTGATAAGGTGGCATAAGTGGTTCATTTAAACCCTTTAGACCAAAGAATTTAATTTCTTAAGACTTATTATGCACCCTCTTATAAGCCTCTTATAAGACTCATGAAACTTGGAATTCCAAACTCAACAAACTTACTTGAAGATTTAGGAGGCTTGTCTTGCTTGAAACTTGGAGTCTTGTACATGGGAGACTCCTCTTTCATAGTTTGATTTTGAATATAAGAAGTTGATTGGTATTCTATCATTTAAACTTGTGCAAGAAATAATCTCATTTTCTCTTGTTTAGTAGCAGTATCTCTTGGAAGACGCTCGTCATACCTCTCCCTTTGGTAATATTATATCTTTGATTCTTGGGATACCAACATTTGAAGGTTTTCTATGAGGAAAACTATGTTGGCTTGAATTGAAATGGTCTTTTTGGGGGTAAATATGAGTATATGTAGGCTAGTATGAGGCTTGAGCAAGGGTGGTTGGGTGGTAAGCATACAAAATATGTTGATAAATTATTGTTAATAGATTATTTGGGAAGAATTCAGCAATATGTTTTGATTGGTATGAATGATAATGATGTAATTGAATCTAGCATTTTAGTGAAATGCACATACTCATAGCATTTTAGTGAAAGACAGGATGGTAAAACTTATCTTTATAAAATGAAGACATGATGTAGTATTTAAACAATTTGAAAATTCATAGAAATGATCCAAAAATTAGAATAATAAAGACTAATTTTTTTTGTAAAACATGAGCTCATAACACTTAGTATTTTTGAAAATGGTAAAATAACCTGGATTCACTAGGTGTGTGAGTATTTTTCCTCCAAAGGAAAATATTCCTGACATACACACCAAATACCAAGAATACATCAGTAGCAAAAATTTTGAATTCAATTATTTCAAATAGTCCCTAAAAGGTGGAAAATTGTTGGCTCTCCCACCTTTAGGGTTTAGGTACCTAAAAGGGGAAATTTTCACTAAGTTTCACTCAAGAACAAACCCTTCAAATTTCAATGCAAAAGAGAGAAATATTGTGAGAGGGTTGTTTTAGGGGTTGAATATGATCTAATGAGGGGTTCACCACCAAGTTTAAACTTGGAAAAGAGTATGAAATGCAAAACCCTAATTCAATGTAAATTAACACTAAATGGTGCATGAAAGTAAATGAAATGGAATAGAAAAATTAAGATAGGAAGGTGTGCACCTAAGAAACTAGAGATGGTTGAATGGAGATCTGGATCACTAGAAAAAAAAAATTACTACTAAAATTGACTAGACAATTGTGCAAGAACATAAATATGCCAAAAGGGTATCCAGATCTGCAAAGTCCTAAAAATTGATTGGTACTGGGAATCATTCACAAGAAGTGGTGAATCACTCCACTTGGGTTTTTCTAAAGCTTCAAAAGTTGATCTTGCTCTTCCCTATCTACTCTATCCTTCCCAATGATTTCTAGATCTGAATCTCTAATTTTCAACCTATAGGTGATCTCTAAGGCTCTCCAAGACTTGATGACAAATTTTATCCAATCTTTCTCCTAGAGAAATATATAACTTAGACCTTCTAATCGCATATAAAGGAGAGGGAAAATTTTTGTGGGGTTAGTAGATAAGGGTTTTCCTTGGTCAAACCCTATTTTGGAAATCAATCCTAGAAATGAAATCAAGTAACAATGGTGAATGATAAATGAAAAAATAACAATGTTGCAACTCTCCAAACCCTAGCAATAAGGTTCTACAAATATTCTTGTAATGGATCCAAGAGATGTAGAATTTTCTTCTTGCTTGAATGATTTTGATCTTGAATGAAACACTCGCTTGAATCACAAAATGCTACAATGCAATTGTTATCTCTAAAACAACATGATGCATGAAATTTTTGACATGATGATTGATGCTTGAATGTTTCTCTAGAATGCTTCAAAAAATACTCTTGAAGACACTTGTATGCTCTTGAATACTCTTGTGAACACTTGATTGCTTATTAGATTGCTAGGTGAAAATATGAGAGAGAAAACCTTGTATTTATACTCAATTCTGCAAGAATTCCTAAAATTACAACCCTACAAGCCAACATTAGATCTATGAGAATAAAATACCATGTGAATTTTAAATTAATTTTAATTTTGGGCCACACAAGACTCATTCACCCAAGATGGAAAATAAGTCCCATCTGGAATAATGTGTGTGACCAAAAATCAAAAGTGCTTAGAAAGGTTTAAAAATAGGTTCAGGACCCAAAAATCTAGGTGGGACCCATTCACCCAAGGTAGAGAATGAGTCCCAAATCACTAAATCTAGGCCACACAAGCCAGAAACACATGGATTATCATTGGGTACTGTTTGGTGTCAGGATTATCCTCAAAAGGATGCAATAAATGAGGCTTGTGGATGCAAAATAAGGCCAATTAAAGCATAATAAAGCCCAATTATTAATGACAAGCCTAAAGGAGTTTGAAAATGTGTTACAACATTTTACAACACTTCAAACAAGTCAAGATTAATGTTTATTTTAATAAAAAAGGGGTTTATTAAGTGTAATTAATTAATAAGACCTTAGAAAAATGTGAAATTGAGTTAAAACACTTCACAAACCTTTATCAAGGTGCAATTTAAATGCATTAGTTGATAAGGGACCAAGACATAATGTGAATGTGTCAACCACATTACAACACTACATTAAGGCAACATGAAGTCCAATTTCAAGAGGGCCCAAACAAGTGTGAAAATGTCCCCAATGACATTTTTTGACACTACATTTAGCCCCCACTTTGTGAGAGGATGAACCTGCTTCAAACTCACACTAAAGTAGAAATACATGCATAAAGAGGGTGAAACATATATTTTTGGCACCCTATGGACAACTCTTGCAGTTCTAGGGTTTTTCACCTAAAAGGAGAGAGATAGGGCCAAAAATGCTTATGATTCACTCAAATCAAAGTGTATGCAGTGTTTTTTAATGTAAATGAATTTAACTAAATGAAATTGACTAATTTGAATGAAGAAAAATGAATGCAAAAGTGAGATTTATGCCTTGTTTTAAAAGACATTGTGATATGCAAACAATGAATAAAATGAATGAAATGTGCAAAACAGAAAGAGATGGGTTAAATCAAAGTGCACCCAGGAAAATTTTGATGATTGTGGAATGTTGTTTTTGATAAAGGGTAAAACGGGTTTTATAGGGACCCGAAACCACAAAGTTTACAACAAAAAATAAAGGACAGAAAAGTCCAATAGAAACAACCAGTTGCACAAAAGGAAAAAGCCAGAACAAGCAGCAACCCTTCACCAAAGACCAAGAAGGTCAAATAAAAAAGCCAGCAAAAAAGCCAACAAAAAACCCGCCGCAATTAACCCAGAGTCTTCAAGACAAACTCTATCTCAACCTCCAGGTTCTGCATATCTTGAATGCCCTTCTTAAACGTTTGATTCATTTGCAAAGTGGGGGGAGCCTTCCTCTTTAAATTGGCCCTAGTTCTCTTAGAAATGCCAGCATCCTCCTCCTAGTTTCTTTCATTGGTTTCCTCCAAATCAACCACAAAAGACCCCTGTTGAGCTTTGTCCAATTTCTTAGCCATGGCATTGATGATGATGGCGTTGTGTCTAGCCATATGATTGTTTTGATCAGTGATAATTTTGACAATATTTTTCATTTTCTCCACCTCGATTTCAACATTTTTGTTCTTTCCTGCTTGGTGTTGGGTATCTTTGCTGAAACCGTAATCTCTTCATTCCACTTCTTTCTGAGATCACTAATATTTCATAGTGGGACTCTTTGTGGAATGTTGTTGATGCTAGCTGAGATCACTAATATTTCACAGTGGGACTCATTCGCCCAGGGTGGTGAATTACTCCTCCTCCTAGTGAAAAAAGTGTTGGGAGTTGGTTCCTATCTGTCAAGATTTGGAATCTAAAAAAATTAGATTTTCAGTCCTAAGGTAGGACTCATTCACCATAGGTGGTGAAGTAGTCCTCTCCCAAATTTTTGAAAATCAAGAGACAACTCTACAATAATAGATCTAGAAATATCTGCTTGTTGGGTTGCTAAAGTTAGTTTTGTAGAAAATGGACAAATAATTCTCTCCAAGCTTGAAATTGACTCAAGTTGACTTAAAACACCTAGTTGACTTGGGAATCAATCTTCAAAACCAAATAACCCATCAAATCTACACACAAAGGGTTGCAGAAAAATGTACAATAGGGGGAAAATGATTGAGGGTTAGTGAATAGGGGTCTACCTTGGTCAAACCCCACTTTTGGTAATTAAACCCTTGAAAATATAATGAAATGAAAAAGAAATATAAACTAATAACATGCAAGTTCTATTAAATTACCTAACCCTTCATGACACAAGTCCAAAGTAATGCCAATGGTGGCTTCAAAGTGCTTGAATGCTTGAATGAATAGGTGAATTAGTGAACTTGATGGATGGTGGTTAGAATGAGATGAAAATCACTTATTTATACAATTCTTGTGCCTTAATATCCATTCATACCTCATCACAGTCTGACATCAAGTGAATTTGAAAAAAATACTGAAAGGAAATTTAAAATATTTTTAATTTGGGGCCAAGGGAGACTCATTCGCTACCCATGGAAAATGGGTCCCACCTAGGACATAAAAACATGAGTTAGGAAATTTTTTGTATTTAATGTTATTTTTCAAGATAACATTCAAAAATACACTTAATTAAAAAATATGAGGGCATAAAGAGACCAAATAAAGCATGAGAAGGGTGTAGATAGTGAAAATATTCCTAGAAGAATATGAAACCTTTTTACAAGACTTTACAACACTTCAAAATGGGACTTGTTGATGAGTAAAAAGGTGGTTTTTGGGTGAATTGCATTAAATAGAATCTAAAAGAATGTAGAAATTTCTTACAACACTTCACATCACCTTCAGAAGATGTCTTTCTTTGAATTTTAGTACCTAAATAAGCATGTTCAAGCCATGTTACAACATAAAATCAAAGCAACATAGTTCCAACACCATGAAACAAGACCTAAAATGCCATGAAAATGATAAGGGGCCATTTTTCTAAGACACATTTAGCCCCCACTTTAGTGAGAGGATGAACCTGTTACAAAGTCACACTAAAGTAGCCATGAACATTGAGGGGAGGGTTCAAATGCTCTTACATTATCAAGATGGAATGACAACAATCAAAAGGGATGATCAAGCCCCCAGGATTAAGATCCCATGGAAAACTAGACATAAGAACAAAGGAACACACAAGTGTTGAAAAGAATTGGATGAAGCTTCGATCATCAATCCAGCTAGTTGTGGAAAGAGATCTAGGTTGATTGTTTGAAAAAGAGAATGTGTATTGACTCTGGGGCATGAAAATTCAGGATGTATATAGTGTGAGAAAGCTCAACTGTATACTCACTGTAGGGCCACTAAACTAGTTATCCGCAGGATGAGAAAGCCCAAAAAAAGGTAAGATACATATGCTAGTTGGTACACACTCACAAACACAAAAGTGGTTGTGGGGAAAAGTCATGCCGCTAGGTGGGATTCCTGGTCAACCATTTCAAATTTATACCACCTAATAACTTTAACAAGGTGCCCCAAAGAAAAAGGAATGTTAATGAATAAAAAAAGAAAAGGTACCATAGTCATGCAAGTTGCGTTATGCAAGGTGGAAAAAATGAAAAATGCAAAAATGCAAAAATGTGAAATGTAAAATGTGAAAATATGTTCAAAGGAGTCTTGTTCAGTTTCAATTACTTAGGTAACATTGTGTCTAATGTCTCCATGAGAGGACCAATCAAAGAATAGTATATTCACAACTTATGGGATGTAGTGCATCACATCAAGCCACAAAGAGGAATGTAATATGGTAAGATAGATCACACTTATGAAGGACATCACACCCAATGTCATCCACAAAGTTACAAACACATCATATAAACATTTGACAAGGCTACATTATGAACCAAGAATGCAAATAAATTAATGGCAAGTATTCCCCCCAATTTAAAGGAATTGCTAAACATCGCTCTGTGAACAATTACTTGAAAGTAGAAAAGGGAAGGAAAAAGTAAAAATAAAACAAGACATGAGAGCCAACTTAAAAAACCCTATGCCAAGTCATATGTTTTGAATCTAGGCTACATCATGTCAAGAAATATGAAAAAAAAAAGGGAGTTTCCCCCCAGAAAAGAAAACACACCAAACACATAAGGGATCTATGGATTTGGGGTCAGTATGTTCGTTGTTGTAATTTTTTTATAAAAGAGCTCAGAATTGCCATAATTCCCCCAAATTACATAGAACTAGAAAAATGACACAAAGAGAGTGAAAAAAAGAAAAAGAAAGTCTATTTTGGGTCAACATGGAAGAGACATTGCAGTCTCAATGCTTTGTATCATCCCCAAAACAAAAGTAGAAGCACAAAGAAAGAAAACAAAAAGGAAAAAGAAATTGAAAAAGATTTTGGGTCAACATGAAGGAGACATTTTAGTCTCAATGCCTTGCATCATCCCCAAAAGGAAAAAAAAAAAAACAAAAGCGAAAAAAGACAAGGACCGTTTGGGTCAACATGGAAGAGACATAGGGAATCCCTATGCGTTGCATCATCCCCAAAAAGAGAACACAAAAGAAAAAGAGAAAAAGAAAAAGACCTTGTGGGTCAACATGGAAGATACATAGGGTGTCTCTACACTTTGCATCATCCCCAAAAGGAAAACAAAAAACAAAAGTGAAAAAGACAATGCATGACAAATAGAAGAATAGAGATACAAATAGAAGAAGTGTACGAAGAGAGAGAACATATAATGCATGATACGGGGGAACATGATACACACATAAAAAGGAAAGGAAAAAGGGAAAAGCAAAAAGGCTAGTTAGGAAAATTCAAGTCAACCATCTAACAAGTCATCCACCTCCCAATCAAGTTCAGTTGTAATGTTAGGGTGGTTGACTATCTAAAGGAATAATTGCAAGTGTCGAACTAGGAGTTGTACCAAGTTCTTCACTTGGTGGAGAGGATGGATCATTTAAGCTCATTGTGGATGAAAATAAAGAATTTAAATCATCATGCACTTCTTCATCTATTTTGGAAATCTCCACATCATCATCACCATCATCATCATCATCATCATCATCATCATCATCAAGATTAATGAAAATAGAAGGACGAAGGGTAATTTCTAAAGATGGGTGTATCAAAAGCTGAGGTTGTTGGATTGGTTCAATTTTTTTGTCATTGTTGCACTGGATTATCTTGTGGTAGGTCAAGAGAAGGATGGTGGTCATCTATTACTTCTATGAAAGGTAATGGCTGATTTTCTTTAGCTTCTTCTATGCGAGATTGATGAGAAAGGAGACGATGACGATGCCTACAATCCCTAGCACCGTGGTTTCATTTAATTCTATTTTGGAGTTATGGAGGTGTAAGAGAAGATTGATTCATCATAGGTTTTTCTGCTTTTGAAGGGGGAAGAAAAGAAGAAACTGAAGAAGATGGATCAACCGCTTTCTCTTTTGCTTTATACACAGTTTGTTTAAGGTGATGAGGCTGAGCAGGGTTTGTTTCATGTTCCCTTGGTCATTTAAACGATGGAGGGGAAATGTCGAGGGGTGGTTTTTTAGGAGGTTTAATGGTTTTCTCAATTTCATAATTTGGTTGAAGCATGGTTTCGTCTATGATAGGATGTGCAGAAGTGGACGGGGATGAGTTACGAAGAGATAATTTGGCTATCTTTTTTTCTTTAAACTTTTCATAAGCTATGAAAAAGAAGTCCTTGTGAGGGGTGATAGGTTCCATGGGTTTAGGCCAAAAGGATTCTAATGAGAAGTTACCTTTGGAAGATAAAGGATTAAATCCACTATGGTGTATGGTGACTATCTCATTGTCATGTGGAAAATTCAAAAAATTATGAAAAATTGATGGGAGCACTTTCATTGAGAGAAGCCAAGGGAGGCCTAGCCGCAAATGAAATTGGTCAGATTGTGGAATAATGGAAAATTTCATATCCAAAGTATTAGATCCTATTTTTAGAGGTAGCACAATCAATCCAATCGTAGGGCATGCAAAACTAGTATGTTTTTTAATCCATGCAGTGGGTTTATTATAATCATCTTGATATAACTCATGTAATACTAGAAACTCTTTTGTGATCACATTCTCGCCACAAGTGGGATCTATTAATATTCCATTAGTGGGCTTATAATAGATTATTCTAGCTATGTTGAGAGGACCATTAGGAAGCTTTTGTATTACATGTCTTTAGCAGAAAAAAGTGATATAAAGAGATTTAGTGGTTTGGACCTTATGAGGGATAATGTCTATCATAGCTACAAGTTGATCCATAGGACTATCTTCATCATTAGGGGGAGATATATCATGTTGTTCATTGTTTGTATCAATAGTCATTACATCAGTTTTTGAAGGTTCACTGGGCTTGACAAATGAAGTAGTGTGTTTAGGCATAGGATTGGTGAAAATTTGTAAGTTCTAGTTAGGGGTTGCAATGAACTTATTTCCTTGATCATTAACACCCATAATGGAAAAATGGCTTGAATCAATGAGGTCATGAACTAAATGTTTGAGATGCTTGTAGTTTTTAGTATCATGTCCATTTTGGTGATGAAAATTACAATACATTAGGCTTGAAATTGGGTGGTAATAGTTGGTTTGAATCAAGTGGTCTAACATGCAGAAAAGTGAGCATGGATATTTGAATTAATCGGCTCATTGTATTATGGAGAGTATTAGGTAAAGGAGTGAATTGTCTCTTTAGATCCCCATAATGATAAGGAACAACTACCTTAATAGCGACTATTGAATTTTGAACTTGTTGATTTGGTGGAGATTGTGGTGGAGGAGATGGATTAAACTGTAAAAAACCTCTATTAGGTTTGTGGAAGTTTTGTGTTATGTTGGTTTTGATTGGTGTGTTCGAGTTTTTCAACTCGGCTAGAAACCAAATTTTGGTAGTCACATAAGGTTCTACATAAATGCATGAATGAATGGAATTTCATCATGGTTATTTTATCCTAAAGATTGGTGTTCAATTTTTTGATAAACATCTTTTGTAGATGTGCATCTAGAATTTTGACATCAATTTGAGAATATAAGGATTGGTAATGTGAGATGAAATCCATCACTTTTTAATCTGTGTTTTGTCTACATCTCATAAGGTCTGCCATTGACTTTTTAGGTGTCATGTGAACTTGGAACTGACTAATGAAAGCATCCACCAATTCATTGAATGAACGGATGGAATGATTGGGAAAGTTAGAAAACCATTCTAATCCAGTATCTTTCAAGGTCCTTGGAAATTTTTTTGCTAAAAGTTTACCGACAAGGAAAAAGTCACTACACAAAGCTATATAAGCATTAACATGGTTGATAGGATCTCCTTTTCCTATGAATTTCTCAAACTGAGGCATTTTTATCCCTTGTGGCATCAGGATACATAAGATTTATATGGATAAGGGGTTGTTGCGGACATGATATGTGGGTGGAGCGGTTTGACTTTGACTAATGGTGGAAAGTTGATGTTGCATAGATGAAACTATGGTAAGGAGTTGTGTAAGAAGGGGATCAGGGTATGTGGGTTGATGTGGAAGGGAAAATGGTGATGGAGTGTAAGTGATGTTAGGGAAAGTGAAAGGAATGCTAAGGGGTGTGAAAGTGGTGGAAGGGACTTGCGATGCCACAAAAGAAGTAGGAATTCTAGTGGAAATCAAGAAATAAGTAGCATGATACATAGTTGTATGGACTTACAAATTGGTATAAGTTGGTATGGATGCTATGGTTGAAGGGGGAGGAACTTGATATGCGCCTTGGTTTACAAGAATGTTTGCAGATTGGGTATTTGAAGAGGCATGTTTATTGTAAATATCAGCAATTTTCTTCATCCCTTGCAAGCCATAATCACTTTCAATCAAATGATGAAGATTCTCAATGGTAAGTATGGCAGTTGTGGAAATGTTTTCAAATGAGAAGTCTTGTTGTAAATGTGTAAAGTCCTCATGAATATTAATGACCTTTTCTTGCAAGAGGGAATTGTTTTGGTTGTGAACATTCATTGGATGGAAAGGTGAAGGCATGGAAGTGGTATTTTCAAGGCCTAATGCACCATTATCCATACTAGGAGTAGGAGCTTGTGATCCCAAGGTCCACAGCAAAAGTGTGATTGTGGGATGCCATGAGTCTAGAACTTCTTCTCACTAAAGTATTATCAATGGGCACGAAAAACTCTTACAAGTACCACAAATGATGGGTGAATGAAAATGAAAGCTAGTCTAAGAGCTCTAAAATGAAAATAAAAAATATTTTTCTAACTATAATAGAGATCCAACTACAAGAAACAAAAATGCAAACAAATTCTAGAAAAATGCTAGAAATGTTGTCTAAAAAATGCAGAGGGACTGATTCGCCCTGGGTGGCGAAGGAGTCCTAGTAAGAAGCTTTTTAGTGTTTTTTAGAAATTTAAAGATGATTTAAATTCCCTACAGAAAGCAATTATAGATGCAAAATGAATATTTTGACTATTTTCAATGATATGTAATGCAAAAAGGAAATCTATATGAAGTTTTCACTAATGCAAAATGAAAAGTCCTAGAATGCAATAACAAATCAATGTACTAATTGAATGCTAATGCAAATGGAAACTAAGATGAAATATGTGAATGAAATTATAAATTCAAAGTGTTCAAAATGTGGGTTCACCAAAAAGAAACATAGATTTTTGGGACCCTATGGACTACTCTTGCACTTCTAGGGTTTTTCACCTATTAAAAGGAGAGAGATATGGCTAAAAAATGCTTATGATTCACTCAAATTAGAATGTAAGCAATGTTTTTTAATGTAAATGAACTTAACTAAATTCAATTGACTAATCTAAGTGAACAAAAAATAAATGCAAAAGTGAGATTTATGCCTTGTTTGAAAACACAATGTGATATGCAAACAATGTTCAAAATGAATGAAATGTGCAAAATAAAAAGAGATGGGTTAAATCATAGTGCACTTGGGAAAATTTTCATGATTCTGGAATGTTTTTGATGCTAGCTGAGATCACTAATTTTTCACAATGGGTCTCAATCGCCCAGGTTGGAAAATTAGTTCTCCTCTTGGTGAAAAGTGTTAAGAGTTGGTTCCTATCTATCAGGATCTGGAATCTAAAAAAAAAATTATTTTTAGTCCTAAGGTGGGAACCATTCACCACAAGTGGCAAATCAATCCTCTCCAAAAATTTTGAAAAATCAGGAGACAACTCTGCAACACCAGATCTTGAAATGTTTGCTTGTCAGGTTGCTAAAGATAGTTATACATAAAACAAACAAATAACTCTCTCCAAGCTTGAAATTGACTCAAGTTGACTTGAAACACCTAGTTGACTTGGGAATCAATCTATAACACCTAATAACCTTTCAAATCTGCACATAAAGGGCTACAAACAAACATGTAATAGGGGAAAAATGATTGAGGGTTAGTGAATAGGGGTTTGCCTTGGTAAAACCCTAGTTTTGGTAATTAAACCCTTGAAAAGATAATGAAATGAAAGAGAAAGATAAACTAATAACATGAAAGTTCTATTAATTTACCTAACCCTTGATGATGCAAGTCTAAAGTAATGTCAATGGCTGCTTCAAAGTGCTTGAATTCTTGAATGAATAGGTGAATTAGTGAACTTGATGGATGGGGGTTAGAATGAGATCAAAATCACTTATTTATACAATTATTGTGCCTTAGTATCCATTCATACCTCATCACAATACAACATCAACTGATTTTGAATAAAATCTCGAAAGGAAATTTAAAATATTTTTAATTTGGGGCCAAGGGGACTCATTTGCCACCCATGGAAAATGGGTCCCACCTAGAACCTAAAAACATGTGTCAGGAAAATTTTGTATTGAATATTATTTTCCAGGATAACATTCAAAAATACACTTAATTACAACTTACGATGGCATAAAGGGACCAAATAAAGCATGAGAAGGGTGTAAATCATGAAAATATGCCTAGAAGAATGTTAAAGCTTGTTACAAGACTTTACAAAACTTTGAAATAGAACTTGTTGATGAGTAAAAAGGTGATTTTTAGGTAAATTGCATTAAATAGAGTATAAAAGAATGTAGAAATGTCTTACAAAACTTCACAATATATTTGCAAGATGTCGTTCTTTGAATTTTAGTACCTAAACAAGCATGTTCAAGCCATGTTACAACATAAAATAAAAGCACCATAGTTCCAACACCATGAAACAAAACCTTAAAGTCCATGAAAATGACAAGAGGCAATTTTTTTATGATAGAGAGGGGTTCGAGTGTACCAATTCCAATAGGATGGGATGACAATGATCAAGAGAGGTGATCAAGATCCCTTGACAAACAAACATAGGCATAGAAGAACACACATGAGAATGATAGAGAGCAAAAAAAAAGAACAAGCATGCACTTTCAAAGATGAAAAAGATAAAAGGTAAAAGAGATAAGAGAGAGTTAGATCAAGCTTCGACCATTTTTCCATCGTGATGTGGATCGTATCTAGGCTATTTTTTGAAAAACAAATTCATACTCACTCTAAGGTGATAAAACTTCAGGATGTTCACTATGTGAGAAGTCTAAAAATGTGAGAAACATACACTCATAGCTGGTATGCACTCACACGCACATGCAAGTGGCTATTGGGAAATGCATCCCTTGGTCAGGCTTCTCGGTCAATTCATACCAATGTTATACCTCCTGATAACTTTAATAAGGTGCCACACAAAGACAAGCAAAACTTCATATGCTTGGAGCTCATGAACAAATAGGACGTCTCCGTAGGCATGCAAGCTGTATTATGCAAGGTGGCCACATAAATGCAAAATACAATAATAAGGGATTTTCAAAGGAGTTTTGCCTAATTCATAGGAGGTACTTAACTTAAGGAACATCGTGCCTAACATCTTCAATATAAAACCAATCAAAGAATATAAAATTCACAACTTAGGGGATGCATTGTGTCACATGAAGCCACTAAGAGGAATGTCATATACTAAGAGAGATCATGCTCCTAAAGGACATCACACCTAATGTCATCCACAAAGTGTAAAACACAATGTATAAAGTAAGAAAATTGAACTACCATGAAAATAAAGAAAAGTAAGCAAATGATAAATTCTAAAAATAAAGAAGACATTAGAGCTAACTTGGAAAGCCTTATGCCAAGTCATATGTTTCCAAATTAAGTCGTGCCATGCAAAAGAAAAGAGAAAAGAGAGGGGTCGCCCCCAAAATAAAAATACCAAACACATAAGGGATCTATGGATTTAGGGTCGGTATGTTTCTTGTTGCATTGTTTTTAAGAGGGAGCTTAGAACTATCATCATTCCCCAAATACACATAGAATTCAAAGAATGAAACAAAAAAAGAAAAAGAAAAAAGAAAAACCTTTTGGGTCAACATGGAAGAAACATGAATGTTTTGATGCCTTGTGTCATCCCCAAAAGGAAAACACAAGACAAATCAAAAGAGAGAATGGAAAGAAAAGCTTTTGGGTCAACATGGAAGATACATTAATGTCTCAACACCTTGCATCATCCCCAAAAGGAAAACATAAGATAAATGCAAAAGAAAAAAATGAAAAGAAAATATTTTGAGTCAACATAGAAGAGACATGAATGTCTCAATTCCTTGCATCATCCCCAAAAGGAAAACACAAGAAAAATAAAAAAGAAAAAATGAAAGGTGAAAAATAGAAAATTTCTAACATAAAGAAGAATGAAGGTACAAATAGAGGAATGTCACTAAGAGATAGAATATCAAACACAATGTCATGGGGGATCAAATTACACACATGCAATCACACAAAAGAAAAAGAAAAAAAATAATGCAAAAGACTAGTAAGGCACATGTGAGTCAACCTATGAGCAGGTTATCTACCTCCCAATCTTAGTCTGAATAAGGAGAAGGTAGATAATGAACCTAAGGGAAAAGGAGAAATACATTACCAAGAAAATTCTATCTACTTCTTTCCCCCATTGAGTGAAAGACAAGAATGAGCCAAGGAAGGTGATGGGAAGGGTCATGTAATCTTGAGAATAGGGTATTCTACAACTTTTACATGATAATGGGATGGAAAAGGATGTTATGCAATCACTTGATGGAAATCGTTTCCATTGAAGAGAAAATTGTTCAATACTAATTTAAATGCATGACACTCATCACTCATCAATACTATGTCCAATTTTTTTGTGGTATCAACAATGTGGAACTTTTGCATCTTTAGGATATAGTCATATGAGTTTTTCTTTCACTAGCGATAAGGTTATAAGTTCCTTGTTGAGAAGTATTTGTAATTTCCTTTCACTTTCAGGTGGTGGGCAAGGGAACTTTAGTTTTTGTAGCTTGTTGGGCCTCTTGTACTTGTGAGATTCACCAACTTCTCTATATGGGATTAGGGCAAGAGGTCCTGAGATGATCTTATCCTTATCCTTGTTATTGTTATGATTCATTGGTTGTTCTTTAGGAAGGACATTCATATCATAAGGAGAATCTAAGATCACCATACCATCACTACGAAGCCTTAGGTATTCTTTAGGAGCACTTATGTTGTGAGGGGGACCTTGATATCCTAACCCATTTGTTTTTTCATCATTTGGTATTTGCTCAAGGAATTGATGAATGTTATGTTCACTTATTGTATCACATCCTTGTTTACTCAAGAACATGAATCCTTTTCCATATGTCTCTTCTAGGTTGATGGGGGTGTTACTTTTTTGTCAAAGAATGGTTGATTATTTTCTTGTTTAGAGGAACTAGGTTCACCTATTGTAGGGAAATTAGGTACAAATTTTGTTTCAGGATATAAGTAACCAAACATCTCAATAGGTAGTATCATGGGGGGATTCACTAGTTTCAAGGATGGATAAAAGGATGCATTAGTTTCAAGGATGTTAAGACAATAATATAGTAACCTATTCATGCTATCATCATATTCTCCAATGATGTCAACATCACGAGGAGGACATGTATTAGGACTTGAAGGAGCATGAGCTAGTTCAACTTCATTAGGGTCATTCCTAAAAGCACAATTTGACACATACACTAAGGAATTTAAGGACAACCAAAGCTTACTAAAGAACATATCCATGAAGCAAATTTCAGATTCTAAGCTATACAAATAATGTGATTTTGAATTAAAGCAATGCACAAAATGATGTAATTGAAACTAGATGCAATGAAATAAATGAAATAGAGAATCTGTAAAATGAAATAGAAAGGTAATAACATAAAATAGAAACTTAGAAATTGAAGTAACTTGAATTCAAAAAAATGCAATGAAAAATATCAAAAGGGACTAATTCACCCAAGGTGGCGAATGAGTCCTAGGATGATTGTTTTCAAAATTTTCATAAAATTTTAATTGAATTTTATGGTTTTTTATGTTTTCTGATATGTATTTGAGATGCAAATGCATATTGTTAATGATTTTTTAGTAAAATAGGATGCAAAAATGCAAGGCAAATGAGATTTTACTAATGAAAAATTTGAAACCCTATAATGCAAGTTAACCAATCAAACCCTAATGCAATGTTAATGCAAGGCAAATATAGGATGATAATGCACTCCAAATAAGAAAATGAAATTTTCTTAATTTTGGTTCACAAAAATGAAAGGTGGAAATTTTTCAGCTCTCCCACCTTTAGGGTTTAGGTACCTAAAAGAGGAAATTTTCACTTCCACTCAAGAACAAACCCTTGAGATTTCAATGCAAAAGAGAAAGAAATATTGCAAGAGGGATGTTCTAGGGGCTGAATATGATCTAATAAGGGGTTTACCACCAAGTTTAAACTTGGAAAATACAATGAAATGTAAAACCCTAATTCAATGTAAACTAGCACTAAATGACCTATAAAATTAAATTAAATGAAGCAAAAAATGGAAGACAAGAGGGTGTGCACCTGAGGAACTGTAGATGGCTAAATAGAGATCTAGATCACTAGACAATCTAATTTTATTGTTGACTAGGACTCATTTTCCAAGATTGGAAAATTAGTCCAGTTTCTAGAAAATTGTGTAGGAACATAAATCTACTAGAAGGGTATCCTGATCAACAAAGTCCTAAAAATTAACTAGTACTCGGACTCATTCACCAAAAGTGGTGAATAGTTTATTTAGGCTTTTGTGAAGCTTCAAATTCTAATCTTGCTCTTCCTTGTCTTATCTATCCTTCTTGAGTGATTTCTGAGTCCGAATCTCCAATTAGCAACCTTTAGGTGATCTCCAAGGTTCTCCAAGACTTGATGACAACTTTGACAACTTTGAATGACTTGACAATTTTTCTCCAATCTTACTCCTAGGTTAATCTGCAACCTAGACCTATAAATCACACACAAAGGAGAGTGAAAAATGTTGTGGGGTTAATGGATATGGGTATTCCTTGGACAAACCCCATTTTAGAAATTAATCCTAGAAATGAAATCAAATCTAGAAATCAAATCAAATAAGAATGGAGAATGATGAATGAACAAATAACAATGTTGCAACTCACCAAACCCTAGAAATAAGGTGTTGCAAATATGCTTGTAATTGCTCCAATGGATGTAGACTTTCCTTCTTTCTTGAATGATGTTGATCTTGAATGAAACACTTGCTTGAATCACAAAATGTTACACCATAATTGTTAGCTCTAAAACAACATGATGCATGAAATCTTTGACATGATGATTGATGCTTGAATGCTACTCTAGAATACTTGAAAATATGCTCTTAAAGACACTTGAATTTTCTTGAATAATCTTGTGAATACTTGATTACTTATTAAATTACATGGTTAAAATATGAGAGAAAGAACCTTGTATTTATACTCAATTATACAAGAATTCCTGAAATTACAACACTACAAGCCAACATCAGATCTAGGAGAATAAAACCCCACTCAAAATTTTAAATAATTTTAATTTTGGGCCACATAGGACTCATTCACCCAAGATGGTGAATGATTCCCATCTAGAATAATGTATGGGACCAAATTCAAAATTTCTTAGAAAGGTGTAAAACCGAGTTCAAGACCCAAAAATATAGGTGGGATCCATTCACCCAAGGTGGCGAATGAGTCCTAGATCACTAAATTTGGGCTACACAAGATAGAAACACTTGAATTATGATTGGGTACTAATTGGTGTTGGGATTATCCTCGAAAATATGTAATAAACGAGGCTTGTAGATGCAAAATAGGGCCAATCAAATCATAAGAAAGGCCAATTATTAATGACAAGTCTAGAGGAGTGTAAAAATGTGTAACAACACTTTACAACACTTTAAACAAAGCAATAATAGTGTTTATTTTAATAAAAAGGTGATTTATTAGGTTTACTTAATTAATAAGACCTTAGAAAAGTGTGAAAGTGGGTTACAACACTTCACAACACTTTAGGAAGGTACAATTTAAATTCATTAGTTCACAAGGTCCCAATAATAAATTTGAATGTGTCAACCACATTACAACACTAAATGAAGGATGCATGAAGCTCAATTTCACGAGGGCCCAAACAAGTGTGAAAATGTCCAAAAAGACATTTTTTGACACTATAGTCCCATTGGGTATGCCAAAATCTATTGTCATGGAAGCGTCCACCCTTTATGATTTGATAGAATAACTCAACCACCTTATTAAATATGGGATAATCTATTGAGTGTGGGCTCAGATGATGGATATCAACCTCCAAAGAGAGTTGGTTTCCTTTGTAAATGCACCTAATTACCTTATCCTAATATTGCTTCTTGTGAAATGGGGAAAATGAAATATCAAACTAAATCTATAACTAATAAGGTGATGCACACAATTGATCTCAAAACCTATACTATTATTTTGACACATAAAATGAGAAAAAATTTAAACCTATTGCATACATAACTTAGTATTTTGTATGTCTTTGAAAAAATTCTTCATAACAAGGTTTAGTGTGTCAATGATAATATTTATAAGGAGCAAGAAGTGCTATCACAAGTAAAAATCTATTCCTTATTGGTTAACACAAGTAATTACCTATAAAAATGCATACTTTCTATCAAAGGAATGGAAAATAAGACAAAAATCAAGGGGAAAAGTTATCACCATGGAATTACATCAACTATCTTAAGAAATTTACACAAAAAACATTAAATAAGAAGGTAAAATATCTTATTTTAATGTTAAAAAAGTGTTACATATTATTTTACATGCACAAAAATTATATTACAAAGTTTCTCTAGCTTGAAATAATTTAGAAAACTTTTTACAATGCAAATCCAAGAGAGTAAGAACTAACTCAGAATCTACCCTTTAGGATTACTTATATGCTACTCAAAACCAATTACATAATAGGAACATGTGTTAAAAGATGGAAGATAAGTGTTCACTTTAGTTGGTTGGGTCAAACTCCTTGGTGTTAAAAATTGTTACCCCTACTTTGTAGCACCTACAAATGCTCCAAAAAGGTGTTTGACTAAAGAAAAGTTGTTATTTTGGCCTTGTCTATCATCAAAGGCTCCTTATACAACTCTTAAATACTTCAAGATGCTTAAAATAGAGTCAAAACTACCTCCTATATGCTCTCATGATGTCCTTGATTTCTCATAAAGGCCATAAAATGGTTTAACCTCTTTCATGAATGCCTAAGCTATCCCTTGAAAAGCTCAACTTGTTGTGCTTGTCATCATTTTTCATGAGATTCTAGAACTTATATTTGAGCAAGGATAAATTCCTTCTTTTTAGGGCTCAAAGCTGCCCCATCATGCTTTCATGTGCCTTCAAACTTCAAAAGAACTCAATTCATAACCATATAGGCTTCTTAAAATGGCTAAAATTGATAGTAATTGTTTCAAAACTGACCCTTCTAGCTTGATTATTGATATAACTTGCTAAGGTCTTCTTGATTTATTAGCTTAACTATCCTACATTATTTCTCAATTTTTAAGCTTCTTGAATAAGTTGTCCTTTTTATTTATTTCCAATGTAACATAAACCACTATCATCTTGTGACTTTCACACATGACTATCATCAAACAATTGTTTTTTGTCTCATCCTTATCAATGCATTGTGTTGTGACTATTTCCTTTAGATTGTGTGTTCCTAAAAATTGTTTATTTTTCATGATTAACCTCTACAGATGCAATCCTTTCCATGGGATAAAAGCACAAAGTTGTGTTACATTTTATAAAGGAAATGACCAATGCTAATCCAACTTTTAAACTTGAATCACTAAACAGTGGCATATATGTTTTGAATATTGAAATGATGTAAACTAGTAAAATGTGTATTTTTTAGTATATTTTATGTATATATTTTTTTAAAAACTAAAAATATATATTTTAAGATAGTTTTTAATAAACTAACACTGTAGAATATTTTCTATTAAAATACTAAAAAATGAAGTTGCATGAGATGTCAAACTTTTTATGGTAATTTATTTTTTCTTTCAATTTTTTTTTGTGTATTTATATCTTGAAACTTTAGTGCATTGATATATTTTTTTACAATTTTGATAAATATATATTTTTAAATAAATATTAAAATGTGTGTGAAAAAAAAAACAACTATTTCCATTAGACGTCAACTTAATATTAAATATTTATCTAAAATGGAAAAAAAAAATACCATCTTGAAATAGATTCTTTTATCTAGTGCATCATATTTTTTCAATTTTTTAAATAAGTTTTAGTATTTTTCCTTGGCATCGTAATCAACTTAATATTTTGAGCTAATAATCTACTTTTAGTAAAAATAAAATATAAAATATAAATAATAATTAAACTATTAAAATAAATATATTTTTGAAAACTACACATGAATCTAAAAAGGGGTATTTTTTATATTTTCTAAAAAATGTTATTTGCATTAGTAGGAGTTATTGAAAATTCAAGTTTTTCAATGTTTTTTTGTTTTTGGTAATTGGACTCAAAGTGGTGCTCCATATATTTTTAGCGAACAATTTTAGTTGAAAAAGTTGTGGAAGTATCTAACTTAGCTAGAATGAATCTTACTAGATCATATGTTTGACCAAAATTGATTTTTAGTTAGAAATACTTAAATTCAATTGTGTTGATAAGTTGGCTGAAAGTATAGCAAAAATTTGTGCTTTTACCCCATGGTACAAAAATATTGTATACAACATTAATGTTCTTATCTTCATGCACCTACAAATGTTGTCATACTTTAAAGCTATTAACTATCCCTCAACACTATGCTAGCTTGAGATTGTCACTATATTTATGCTTTCATAAGTATAGAAAAATAATGTAATGTGAATATGATAACTGTCAGAAAAACAACATTAATGGTTTCTTTCATTATTGTGAATACAACATGAGCTCTTTGAGGATAGGTGACAATCAGAGCTTAGGAAAGACTACAAAGTTATCATTTTGCAACAAGTAATAGAATATATTTAAGAACAACAAAGGATGGAACAAAATTCTAGAAACCCCTCAAGAAAAAATTTGTCTCTTAACACGATTTTGCAAAGACCCTATAAAATGTTGAGAATTGTCATGCGGAATAATCATTTGACACATTGAAAAGTATGATATCCAAAAAGAATTTAATGTAATGCACCCAAATGACTATATACATTTCAATAAATTTTAGATAAATCATCTTCAAATAACTTGATGGACAATCATTATCTAACTCATTCAATAGTTTCTTTTATTAGTTGATCATAGGATGACAAGCATTCATCAACAATTTTTTTGTAAATATAAAATACCTTAGAAATTTGTTGCATTTTGTCCTATTGTGTCCACAAAGTCACCAATAATTCCAGCTACAACCTTTGACACTTATTCATCCATGTCCTTTTTTTTATAAATACTTTCAAGAAATTGTAAAATGTGACTTTCATAAGGTATCATCAACTCGACCTTGCTTGAGTTTTTTAAAACCTTAAGAAATTCCTCAATATGGCTCTAGAATTCACAACTAGTTAGTGTATTCAATCATTTTGTCATTAGAACCTTTAGACCATCTAGAAATCTTGGTTTCCCCCATTGTAGAATAGGAATTACATACATCAAGTACCTCTAAAAATGTCCCCAAATAAGCCAATGCAATGTCCCAAAAAATAAAAAAGTTGGAGGCTTTACAAATTGGTGTAGTTGATTGATTGACATATATTTCAGAAGCTTTCATAATCTTTTTTTAAAACTGTGGACAACAAAAAATGTATTCATTTTTCCTTGCTTGATTTAGTGAGAAATTAGACTTAACATCACCTTGATCTAGTGTTGTGAGTTGTTTCACACATCCACATCAAGTCTTGGACCCTTGGAAATTGAATAAAATGCATATATTGTAAAGGTGTTGTAAAGAATTTTAAATAACTTTCACACTTTTCTTGACTTTTATTAAGCATTTAAGTCTAATGGTCCACCCCCCACTTTTGAATTAAATATTATTTTAATTCAAAACTTCATTTTTCCCTCTTCTTCTATAATTAAATAATTATTTTTAATTATTTAATTATCTCATTATTCGTTCTCATCTTTCTTTTTAAATAAATAAAATCAATATTTTATTTATTTCTCCTATGTTGGACTCCTAAATTAAATTTTTATTATTATTTAATTTTCTCCAACAACCTCTTTTTCTCTTCCAATCTTATCTTCCACCTCAAGTCTTTATCTATCCATGGCTTTCTTCTCTCATTTAACCTCCACACTTGATTAAATTATTTTCTAATTTAATCTCGGCCCTTGATCATGATCCTTATTCTATCCATTCATTTAACTCTCCTATATAAAATCAAACCTTTAAACCCTAATTCATAACTAATTCATTATTCACTCATCATTCATTCATATTGTCAAGTCAAGCAAGCAAGAATCAAACATTCAGGATAGCATTCAAAACTCAATTCTAAGGCATTCAAGAGCAAGATTCTTCATCCATTGTTGCAACAATTCAAATATCCATCATCATGGAAATTTTGTACTTGCATTATTTCATATTTCATTGTTCATTATTTTATTTCATCATTTTGGTTTAATTACCTAAATGGGGTTTGTCCAAGGCAAACCCTTAATCCCTAACAATCAACATTTTCCTTTGTGTGATTGTATATTTAGGTGCTTGGATGGCTTGGACATGATTGAAGAATAGGTGTCAAACTTGTTGAAGTCATATCCCTTTTCTCAAGGTCAAACTCTACACAAACAGTCACTTTCAGGCTCAAATTTGGTAGTTTCAAAATCGGACACCTGGAGGAATAGAAAGTGCAAACCGAGAGCTTCTATTTCCACTTTTGTGTTTTCAAAAAATCCAAAGTGGACTAAATTGAAATCAATGGAAACTTATTCCCACTGTATATTTTTTTCAAAAAAAATTGCAAATTTAAATACCCATTTGGCTGAAATAGGCTCTAGAACAATTTTCTAGATTTGGGACTAAGTCACCCAGAATGGCGTAAGTATCCCAGTAGGTCAAAATTTTAGGATCAGTAGCATTTCTAGTCCTCATTCCAATATTTAACACATTTCTAGGTGCACACCTTCAATTTCATAAATTTATGTTATAGGTTGTTTGCATTTTTAGGTCCTCTTGCATATTACGGTGTGTTTTCAAACATCTTGCATTTTCTCTTTTTTCAATAGTTTATCTTCTTTATCACTTTCCAGCCTTAGGAACAATATCCTTTGATATATTTCAATCTCTTTTGCATTGTAATATCACATAATTGTTCTTGAATGTGAACTTTTCAAAATCAGATTCATCTTCCTTAATTCTCCTTTTAGGTGTGGATAAGGAAAGTTGTAACTCCATTTTCATTGTCCACATTTTGGTGAACCCAACCTTATAACATCAAATTTTATGATTTTGGAGTCCATTATCATCCTACAGTCAACTTGCATTAACATTGCATTACATTTTGCATTAGTTAATTTGCATTCTAGGGTTTTAAAATTTTGCATTAGTAAAAATGCATATAGTTTGCATTTTTGCATCTCAAATAATTGAAAAACATCTGAAAACTACATTTTCATTTTGTATTCAGGTCATACAACATAAAAATCATCAAAACCAATTGAAATTTTTTGAATATTTTGAAAAAAACCCTAACTAGGATTCATTCACCATTCTAGGCGACTTAGTCCCAATCTAGATTTTTAATTGTCTATTATAGCATCAGAAACCTCATTTATGTGCTTCCCAAGCCTCCTAGTATCATATACTATAATTCTAGAAAGTTTTGGGAACATTTGTTTTATGCATCTAGGTCAGCAACATCAATTTAGGGTAGTCATTTATTAAAAAATTTCAATTACAAGCATTATTAGATCTGAAATACTCAAATTTCCAAAACTTTGCACCACATGGATAAAAGTACTTTTCAATTTTGCATATACAATGTTTACATTCATAAAAAATTTCATAAGTTTGGTTAAAGTGATTTTTTATTTTGGGATATACATTTTTTTCATTCTTAAAAAGCTTTGGATATACATTGTTTGCATTGCTCAAACATTGCATGAAATGGTTGCATGCACTTTTTTGTTTTTTTTCAAACAATGTATTAGTGTCTTACATATCTAGAAATACTAATAAAAATTCCCTATCCCCTCCCTATGAGAGTGTTTTAGTGAAAGAGAATACAAACTTGGGAATTCCTAATGATCATATTTGTTCTTATCCTAATATCTCTCCTATTGGTAACAAAGATATTTTGGTAGAAGAACCAATCAATGCATGTTTTGAGAATCCTAGTTGTTTCTATCCTCTTACCTCTCTTAGTAGACAAGACATTAATGAACAAGACAACATAACCATGGGTAATCATGATATAACATTTGTCCTTCTCCTACTATTTCTCATAGTTGTGAAGATGATACTTTGATGTTAGAAAACACAATCAATAATGGTCATGATAATCTTAATTGTCCCCCTTCACCTAGAGAAACCCTTATTAAGAAAGACAATTCAACAATTGATCATTCCCCTACTTACAATGAAGTCATTTTAGAAGAACCAACTTTTAATTTTCAAGAAAATTTGGTTTGTAGTCCTCCTAAAATCCCTCCTCCTAGGAAGGATATCATGATACAAGAAAAGGATAACATTGACAATAATAATATAGTATCCTTAGGAGAAGATGAAGAGGAAAAAATAGACTCTCACTTACTAAGGGATGTTAATATTATTAAACCTCAACTCATCCTTTACCCACCATCACACAAACCTCAAACTCACAACACAACCAAATTCATCCTCTACCCATCTAAGAATAATGTGTCATAGCGGTCAAGTCATAATACTATTGCTCATACATATAACACTAGAAATAATATGTAACCACAACAACCAACCCCAAAACCCTTACCTTTTCCTAATCCCATATTTCCTAGTTCTCCTCATTTTCCTTTGCATAGTGGGAAAGAGTATGATCTTGTTGAACAACTTAAGAATACTCCTGCAAAGATATCTCTATGGAACCTAATTCAAAATTCACCTAATTATCACACTATGCTTCAAACTACCTTGCAACAAGTTCCTATCCCTTCTAACATGCAACCAAATGACATAGTAGCCATCATTCTAGGAATAAATGTTGACATTGTTTTCCACCAAAGTGATATCCCTCCTTTGGAAGTGCAAAAACAAAATGAAGCTTTCATAATAATATCTCAATATGAAAGAATAGGGATAAAACAAACCCTTGTTGATAATGGCTCCACTCTTAATAATGTGTGTAGTGTAAACCTTTTGGACAAGCTTAGAGTGCATAAATAAAAAATTGAACCTAATCTTTTATCTATTAAGTGATTTGACAATGTAGGAAACTAACCACTTGGTGTGATTACTTTTCCTATTATAGTTGGAAAGGACACATTGGAAACATTGATCCATGTTATGCCTAATGATCTTTCATATAACCTCCTTTTAGTAAAACCATGGATTCATGCAATGAATGGGGTTCCTTCTACTCTTCATCATGTAATGAAGTATGCATACAACAACAAAGTGCACACACTTGAATCTAACCCTAACCTCGACAATTGTTTAAACATTGAGAAAAGCAAGGAAAATCCCTTGAAAATATTAACACCAACTACACAAGCAGAACCTGTAAAAAAAAATCCAATAACAAAATATTGAACAAGTCATGAAGCTATTAGAAGATGATTGGGGTTACTTATATTTCACACCCACATTCATGCAAGAATACAAGATTATACACAAAAACTATGAAAAGGGAAGAGGAACAATAGTAAAGTCACCAGAAAATTTAGAAGACCCTTCGAAAATATCCATGCCATCTACTTTTCACAAAGAATGATATTACACAACAAACTTTGAAAAACTCAACAAAAAACAACCACCTGATCCAAAAGCAATGAAAATGCTTTATGGAAAAGGCTATGAACTTATGAAATAACTTGGATATAGTGGAAAAGGATGTGGTGCTAACAAACAAGGTATTTGTAACCCAATAGAGCCAAACACACAAGAAACAACTCATGGTGATTGTTATTGTTCTTTGACATAAATAAACAAGCCTTCACTCAACATCAACACTATTACAAAACATCCTTCTAAGAAAACTTTAACAGTCATGCATCATAAGCTAATAGACACTAGTGGTCTTGATTGTTATTCTTTACAAATAAAGACATCTTCACTTAATGTCAATGTCATCCTACAAAACACTAATGATTTGAGTTCGTTAGTTTTTACACCCTCCTACAAAGGAGAGAACAAAATCTCACAATCTAATGAGTCTTGCATAGGTATGACCTATAAGCAAGAGATATATTTGTTGCATAATAAAGGAATTCCTTCTACCATTGATCAAGAGGGTATCTTGTTGAGACTCCTCCAATATCACTTGATATATCTCCCTCCAAGAACTTGAAATAAATTATATTAAAAGACTTCATTTTGTGCCTATCAAAGAGTTCACAGTCATTTCACTAATGAATGTAGGGATTTGAGTAGTAAAATCCAACACCTTAAGGATTTTGGTGCTCTCCCTTATGTGGGGGCACCTAGTTCCTCTAATTAATATTGATTTTCACTCTACCATGCATCTTATTAATCATTTCGGCTCACCCTTGTCCTGCACTAAGCAGGGGAAACGGGTTAGGTAGCCTTGTCCTCGTATGTCACTTGTCGTTGTCTCTTTTTTCTAGTTGTTAACCTTTCATGACCATATAAGAGAAAACTTACGATGTGGAATACATGCCTTAAGTTGGGTCGCATGTGACTTATTACCTTTTTCATGATGTAGCTTATAGGAAACACATGACTTGGCATAGGGATTTCTGAATAAGCTCTCATATCTTATTCTGCTTTAAAAAAAATTCTCACAACAATGTTGTTAACAACCACTTTAAAGTGGGGGCATACATTGACACTCATCATGTTGCAATGTGTGATTTCTTTTTTCTTGTGATGTGTCCTTTTCTTGGTGGTGTCATTGGGCTTGATTCCCTCCAAGAGCCTGATAATTCCTTAATACATCCTCTCTTGAAAACATTAAGCACAATGTTCTATACTATGAGACCTTGAACGAACTAAGCAAAATCCCTTTGAACATTCCTTTCACTAGTTTTTATTTACAATATCTATGAGTTTCAAGAATACAAAGTCTTGCTTACTTATAGAGGTTAAAGATCATTTTTGTTGTGTTATTAAAGTTATTAGAAGGTATAAATTTTGTATGGTTGAATGGGAACCCAATTCTGAGGCATGACTTTCCCCATATCCACCTGCATGTGCTTGAGTGCATAGCAGCCATGAGTGCATGTTTCTCACCTTTTAGGACTTCTCACCTAGTAGACAACCAACAGTTTTGTCACCTTAGAGTGAGTATGCATTTTTGGACAAACAACCTAGATGTGATCCACATCGTGTTGGAAAAATGATCAAAGCTTGATCCACCTTTTATTTTTTCTCATTTATACTTCTCTTCCTTCTAGTTATTGCCATTGATTTATTGTGCATCTTGTTTTGTTGCATATTATTCACCTCGTGCATGTCCTTTTGCGCTTATGTTGGTTTGACTTAGGATCTTGGATCCTTAGGGATTGACCACTTCCTTGATATTTTTTTATCCTAGACCAACTATATTTGTGCACTTCACCCCTATTGAATTTCTACTTTAGTGTGAGTTTAAAGAGAGTTCATCCTCTCACTAAAGTGGGAGCTAAATGTGGACACTGAAAAAGTGTGCATTTTTCCTTGCTTGATTTAGTGACAAATTGGACTTAACATTACCTTGATCTACTATTGTGAGGTGTTTTATGCATCCATATTAGGTATTGGACCCTTGAAAATTGAATAAAATGCATGTTTTGTAAAGGTGTTGTAAAGAATTTTAAATGACTTTCACACTTTTCTTGACTTTTATTAAGCATTTAAGTCTAATGCCCACCCCCAACTTTTGAATTAAATATTATTTTGTTAGGGTTAGAGATGACAGATATCTAACAATTAAATGCAAATTTAATAATAAATAGATAAACTAAAACATACACAGAATAAATCATAACACAAAGAATTTAACGTGGTTCACCCAATCCAGGCTACATCCACCAAACCATAGCCATCCAATACTTTTATTATCCAATAAAAACCCTATTACAATCTTGCGAATAATTGCATTTTTTTCTCATACAGTAATACCCATCTGAACCCCTTTTTAACAAGCTTAGAAGCTTCCAGATTTCTGGGTTCTACAAAATCAAATTTTTCATTTTTCATTGACAGGGAGCCGGAGTGTATAGTATACCATGGACTATATATTATAGCATGATTAGTCACCACATACCAACAATCTCCCACTTGGAGAGTGATCAGGCTCCACACCACCACAATCTCCCACTTGGAGACTGATCCTGGACGACACTGCTGCAATTACAGCTCCCACTAGAAATAAGTACCTTGGACCTTGTTGCTTTGTTATACTTGAATTCAACCTTGAAGACCAACTGAAGCTGAAGAGGAGCTCAGATTCTCCCTTGTCACAACCTTCATAAACATATCCGCTTGATTGACATCTGTATGTATCTTGTCCAGCTTGACCTATCCATCCTCCAACACTAACCGAATGAAATGATATCACAACTGTATGTGTTTTGTTTTAGAATGCAAAGAAGAATTCTTTGCAAGATGTATAGCAATCTGACTGTCTATAAATAAGTAATTTCTAGCCTATTGTTTTCCCAACTCATCCATGAAAAATTACAGCCATATCATCTCCTTTGTTGCCTCTGTTGCAGCAACATACTCTACCTCTGTGGTGGATAAAGCAACCACCTTCTACAATCAAGAAATCCAACTCGCTACTATCCCACCAACTATAAATACATAACCTGTGGTACTCCACCTGGCATCTATATCCCCTACTAAATCTAAGTCAACATAGCCTTTTAAATTAGTATTAGAGCCCCCAAAACATAAACAATTATTGGATGTACCTCTCAAATACCTGAGAATCCATTTTACCGCATTCCAATGCTCAACTCCGGGATGACTCAAATACCTGCTAACAACTCCTACAACATGTGCAATATCTGGTCTCATGCATACCATGGCATACATCAAACTACCTACAAATGAAGTATATGGTACCTTGGACATTTTTTCTTCCTCCTCTTGTTTCTTTGGACACATATCCTTAGTCAATTTGACATGACTAGGCAAAGGTGTGCTGACAGATTTTGCATTCTCCATATGAAATCTCTGCAACACCTTTTCAACATAATTAGCCTCAAATAAAAATAATTTTGTGTTTTTCCTATCTCTACAAATTTTCATACCAAAGATTTGTTTTGTTGCCCCCAAATCCTTCATAGCAAAAGAATTTGCTAACTGTTGTTTTAACTCACTTATGTGATCCATGTTAGACCCAGCTACAAGCATGTCATCAACATATAAATACAAAATAATGTAGCTGTCATTATCCAACCTCTTAAAATAAACACAATGGTCAGAATTACATCGGCTATAGCCTTGCTTAGCCATAAAACTATCAAATTTCAAATACCATTGCTGAGGCGCTTGCTTCAAGCCATATAAACTTTTCTTCAATCTACACATTAGTTTTTCCTTACCTTTGACCTCAAATCCTTGTGGCTGTTCCATATATATTTCCTCTTCGAAATCACCATGGAGAAAGGTTGTTTTAACATCAAGCTATTCTAAATGCAAATCTTCAGCAGCCACAATACATAAAACAATACGAATAGAAGTCATTTTAACAAGAGGAGAAAAAATCTCATCAAAATCAATACCCTGTTTCTGTGCAAATCCCTTTACAACTAATCTGGCTTTAAATCTTTTCTTACCTCCATCCTCCTCTTTCAGCCTATAAATCCATTTGTTTGGTAAATCCTTTTTACCTGCAAGCAACTTGCATAATTCCCAAGTTTGGTTTTTTAGCAAGGAGTCCATTTCTCCTTCCATTCCATGCTCCCACTGAACCTTGGTATCCACCTGCATAGCTTCATCATAATATTCTAGTTCACCAGCATTGGTTAACAAAATAGTATACAAAGAGGGAGAAAATCTTTCAGGAGGTCTACTTATCCTTGAAGATCATCTAACAGGAGTTTGTGGTATTTGTTGTTGTTATTGGTCTTGACGCGAGACCAACTGAAACATCATTGTTGGAATATCATCAACACTGCATAATCATTTTCTTTCTTCTCATGTTGCACAACAGATCTTTGTACAACACTTTCTCATTGAATATGACATCCCTATTTCTCACATTTTTTTTTTTAATTTTCAAAATCCCAAAGCCTATAACCAAATTCATCAATGCCATATCCAACAAATACACATTTCTATTTTTTGCATCAAGCTTGGTTTATTTTCAAAATCTACATGTGCAAATGCTTCACAACCGAAAGTTTTGAGAAAAGAATAACTCACCTTCTTACCTTTCCATGCTTCCTCTAGAATACCACAACCCAAAGGATTAGAGGGACCTCTATTAAATAAATAAATAGTGTTTATATTTTCCATGATTTAAAGGCAACCCAACATGCAATCTCAGTGCATTGCGTCCATTATTCTCTATTCATGTGCTCAGCCACTCCATTTTCCTGTGGAGTCCTTGGAACCGTTTTCTGCCTACAAATACCATTAGAGGAACAATAATCTTCAAAATCTTTACTACAATACTCACCACCATTATCAGATCTGAGACATTTTAACCTTTTTGTCTCATTCTCAACCAAGCTTCTCCATTTTTTAAAAGTTTCAAATACATCAGATTTCTGCCTAAGGAAATAGATCCATACCTTCCTAGTTGCATCATCAATGAATGTAACATAATACAGAGAGCCACCGAGAGAAGATACCTGAGCTGGTCCCCATACATCTGTATGCACAAGCTCCAATTTCTCATCTTTCTTTTGCTTCCCATCCTTGAGAAAACTAACTATCTTTTGTTTTCCATAAACACAACTTTCACAGAAATCCATATTAACACATTTTAGACCTGGTAAAACATTATTTGAATGAAGTACTTTCATACCTTTTGCACTCATATGCCCAAGTCTATTATGCCACAGTGCTGATTCAGAGTCCACAACAACTATATGATCTTCTACCTACTTAAGCTGTAACTATTTCTGAACATTGACCCTTTTAAAGTAACAATTAAAGTAGAAGGAATAGTATGACCTATACAAAGATATAAGGTGCCTACTTTCACACCTTTTGCTACTACTAAGGCACCCTTTGTGACCTTCCAATTTTATCACTAAATGTAACAACACAACTTCATCATCTAGTTGCCCTGCTGAAATTAAATTTATGCTTAACTTTGGAGCATGCCTTACCTCACGTAGTAGCCAATGATTCTCATTCTACAACTTAATCTTGATTCTTCCCTTTCCAACAATCTGACAGGGTTCGTTATCTCCTAAATAAACCAGCCCAAAATCCCCTTGGACATAATCAAGAAAATAAATTCTATGGGGGGTAGCATGAAATGAAGCCCCTGAATCTAACACCCAAGAATCATCAGCATTATCAAGGGAAAGAATCAAAGCATCCTCATCACATTTATTACTTACCACATTTGCCTCTTTGCTTCCTTCCTTTTTGTCTCCATCTTTATTTTTCTGAGACCAGCAATCTTTCTTCAAATGACCTGGCTTACCATAGTACCAGCAATCCCTCTTGTCTTTGGATTGGGACCTTTTGTCCTTTGTTTTTCCTCATGACTTCCCATGATTTCTAGAATTATTTCATCTCTCCTTTGTTCTGCCCTTGTTTTATGTATTCAAAACACTACCTGATGTGGATGTTCCACCTGAGCTTTTCCTATGAATTTCCTCACTCAAAATAACACCAACAACATCATCAAACTTCAATGTATTCAAACTAGAAACAGAATTGCTAACAACCATTACCAAGCTATTCTAGCTTTCAGGCAAAGAACATAGAATCAAAAGAGCCCTAACTTCTTCATCAAAGTTTAATTTTACAAAAATTAATTGATTGGTGACCGTATTAAACTCATTCAAATGATCAGTAACTAACCCACCTTCTACCATTTTCATATTAAATAAACGTTTCATAAGAAATACCTTATTCAAAGCAGAAGGCTTTTCATATAACTTTGACAGGGGTTTCCATCAACTCTTGAGTTGTCTTTGCTGTGTAATATTAAATGCCACCGATTGTTCCAAGCATAGACAAATACTGCCAAGAGCCTTTCTATCCAAGATCTCCCAGTCCTCATCTGACATTGCTACAGGTTTCTTGGCTTTCCCTTCCAATGGCCGCCATAAATCCTTCTGATAGAGATAGTCCTCCATCTGTATCTTCCATAACTGATAGTTCTGCCCATTGAGCTTCTCAACCTTATTACCCTCATCTGACATTGCTCTCACTCAACCGTGAGACTGCCACTTAGCCGTGAGACTTTCCTATAGACAATAATCAAAACACAACTCGCTCTTGTTAGGGTTAGAGATGGTAGATATCTAACAATTAAATGCAAATTTAATAATAAACAAAGAAACTAAAACATACACAGAATAAATCATAACACAAAGAATTTAATGTGGTTCACCCAATCTGGGCTACATCCACCAAACCGCAGCCATCCAATACTTTTATTATCCAGTAAAAACCCTATTACAATCTTGCGAATAATCGTGTTTTTTTCCTCATACAGTAATACCCATTCGAACCCCTTTCTAACAAGCTTAAAAGCTTCCAGATTTCTGGGTTCTACAAAATCAGATTTTTCCTTTTTCAGTGATCATGTGAAAAAATAGGAAGAAAATTTTTCTTGGGGGCTACTGCCCCCGAACCCTCGCCCGGGGCCTAGCCCGGCCCTAGACCCCAGCAAGGACAGGGGACTAGAGTGTATAGTATACCATGGGCTATACAGTATAGCATGATCAATCGCCACATACCAACATATTTTAATTCAAAAGTTAGTTTTTCCCTCTTCTTCTATAATTAAATAATTATTTAATTATCCCTTCACTCTCCATTAAATAATTGTTTTTTAATTATTGAATGTTTAACACTCCACCTTTCCTCTATAATTAAATAACTATTTTAATTATTTAATTATCCCATTATTTTTTCTCATCTTTCTTTTTAAATAAATAAAATAAGTATTTATTTATTTCTCCTATGTTGGCCTCCTAAATTAAATAATTTTTATTATTTAATTTTCTCCAACAACCTCTTTTTCTCTATCAATCTTATCTTCCACCTCAAGTCTTTATCTATCCATGGTTTTCTTCTCTCAATTAACCTCCACCCTTGATTAAATTATTTTCTAATTTATTGTTGACCCTTGATCATGATCCTTACTATAGCCATACACTTAAATATCCTCTATAAAATGAGACCTTTAAAACCTAATTCATAATTCATTCATTATTCACTCATCATTCATTCTTATTGTCAAGTCAAGAAAGAAACGATCAAGCATTCAAAAATCAATTCTAAGGCATTTCAGAGCAAGATTCTTCATCCATTCTTGGAGCAATTCAAAGATCCATCATCATAGAAAGTTTCTAATTGATTTTTTTCATATTTCATACTTCATTATTTTATTTCATCATTTATGTTTAATTACCTAAATAGGGTTTTACTGAGGCAAACCCCAATCCCTAATAATAAACATTTTCTCTCTCTTCCTTTGTGTGATTGAAAATTTAAATGCTTGGATGGCTTGTACATGATTGAAGAATATGTTTCAAATTTGTTTAAGTCATCTCCCTTTTGGTAAGGTCAAAATCTACACAAAAAGTCACTTTGAGGCTCAAATTTGGTAGTTTCAAAACCATACACCTGGAGGAATAGAAAGTGTAGACCAAGAGCTTTTGTTTCTACTTTTGGGTTTTCAAAAAAAAAAATCGACTAAGTTGTCCCACTATACATGTTTGTTAGATTTTTTGCAGATTCAGATACCCGTTTGGCCGAAACAAGCTTGAGAATAGTTTTCTAGATGTGGGACTAAGACGTCCATAATGGTGTAAGTGTTCTAGTAGGTCAAAATTTTAGGATCACCAAGATTTCTAGTCCTCATTACATTATTTATCATATTTCTAGGTGGACACCTTCATTTTCATCAGTTTTTGTTATAGTTTGTTTACATTTTTAGGTCCTCTTGCATATCATAGTGTGTTTTCAAACATCTTGCATTTTCTTAGTTTTACATTTAGTTTTGCATCAATAGTTTATCTTCTTTATCACTTTCCAGCCTTAGGAACAATATACTTTGACATATTTCAATCTCTTTTGCATTGGAATCTCGCAAAAATTTTCTTGAATGTAAACTTTGCAAAATCAGATTCGTCTTCCTCCATTCCCCTTTTAGTTGTGGATAAGGAAAGTTGTGACTCCATTTTCATTGTCCACAAAAACCGTCACAGAAAGGAAATACTTTTTCATCCAAATCCCTATGCATATCACCTTTCACACCCACAGTGACATAATAGATTTGATAATATTCAAATTTTTGAAATCCCATCTCCAAATATCTATAGAATTCTTGTGTGCACTTCCCAAATTCCACACCTGTTGCATGCACAAAAGTTCCTATTTCTAGCATCGCTTCCTCATGAATAATGAAAATATAAAATGCAAATACTCTTAAGATAAAACTCACCATTTGATCAACATATTGCATAATTCCATACTTGGAATTAGAAGCACTCAATTTTTGAACGATCCCTTGTAAACCACCACACAAAATTCCCTACAATTCAATCTATTTTTATTTCCCATTTGATCATAGCTTTTGTTTTATTGGTGTGTCATTGAACTTATGCATGATCATTAGAATAAGTTGCATAATGATATATGAGGTTTTCTCTCTTGAACATATTACAACCTCATTCAAGGTCTCATTTGTCAAGGCCTATATCTTACATTCACTTTCATCATCATTATTTACTACATCAAAATGAGCCTAAATAATGTTCTACAAAAGTGGTGAAAGTAGAGAGAACATTGCCTCGCCATCCTCATATCCTCTGGCTACAAAATAAAAGGTATGATAGACTTTCTCAGCAACATTTGGCACATCCTTGAGACTCTTAATAAACATTGAAATAATATGTTGAAAATTTGGATGCAATTATGGGGGTCTCCATCATTGGACCATGTAGAAATTCAAATATCCTAGCAAGGTTCCATGCAGTTGTATCCTAGACATAACTATTTTCCTTTGAGTGCTCTTCTTTATTGATGACTCAATAGGAAGATAATTTTAACTATTTTTTTGAAGCATACAATTTTCAATTTCATTTGCATCGTATATGTTGTCCTTTTTAACATCATGGAAACTAGACCCAAAATGTATTTTGTTTGATTTTGACATCATGTTGCTTCTTCTAAAGACTTCTTAACTATGTAATTTCTCTTTTCAAGAAGACCATGAGATAGGAGTACATCACTCATACCTAGTGACTCACTTAAACCATTAATCACAAGCTCTAATGTTATTTATTTACAACTATCAAATTATCATCTACAATGATAGATTCATCCTTCCCAATATCCACATAACCTAGAAAGTTTGCATCTGAATCATTTGAGATAATAGTATTTGTAACATTAGGTAGATGTACTCTTTAGAACTCGAGTACTCTTTTAGCTTCTAGAGTCCCATTGTGGTTCACATCCAAAAAAATTACAATCCACTACCAGTTAACTTTAGCTCCTATACTTCCCTTGTTTAGTTTTAGAACTTTTGGTTCTATTCTTTCCTTAGTGCCAAGACTTGCATCAAAGTTTCCTTTTGTTATTTCCATATTTTACATAGCTTTAGACCAACACTCTCAAGCTATTTCCCTCCTCCTTCTATATCAAATTGATAAGGTGGCATAATTGGTCATCAACACCCTTTAGACGAAAGCATTTACTATCTTGAAATTGCTTATGCACCCTCTTATAAGACTCTCCTAGAAGCTCAAAATATTTTTTCAATTGTCAAATAGATATTATATTTCACTTGAAATTTATTGTTGACCTAGTTTTTTAACTAGATTTTGTGAGAAAACTATCTCTTTTTATTCTTCTTGCACTATCCTGAATATCTCTTGTCAAGATGTAACCCAACTCCCTCAACATAATCTCTTATAATAATCAATGAAATTATCCATGGAGACCCTATTTTCACATGCTCAAGGATAATGGTAATGTATAATTCTCCAATGACCATCATCCAAAATAGGAAAACACTTGAAGGATATAAATTTATCAATTGCAATTTTGTTATTTGATACTGGATTTGTCTTATTGCTTTAGGTATTAAAGTTAATCAATATTTCCTTCATGGAATCTTGTATAACCATGTCACACAACAAATTAATATCTATAGATAGCATAGAATGTAACTATGATATGACCCTAGCAACAAGCTTATATGATTTTAATTCTTTGGCAATAGTCATGTAGAAACATTTAAAAATGCTAACTAGATAAAAATTTATTACCAAACCAATATTAACTCTATTAAATATAGCATAGAAGAGCTTACCTAATTTTTTTTGTAATGTACCAAATTGGATTTAGAAGATTCACCTATTTAAATGTTGTATCCTTTTGCAATGAAAAAACAATAAGAGGAGTGAAAATCATAATAGTGTGAGTTCCAAATCCCAAAGCATTGTTTAGTATGTGCAGGATTATCATGGAAAACATAGGCCCTTAAGTGGCAAAAAAATTAGAAAATCAAAGTTAGGCAACTCAACGTAAAAATTTGAATAAGTTATCTATATTATTTCAAAAATATGTAAGAATATAATTTGTAGAAAATTGAATCTAGTTTCTAAACTACTAGGTTTATTTAAAAATAAATAAAATCTATTTGGTGAATATTTGAAATTTCAATGGAATAGTACTTAAATTTTAGGGAAAAGATAAGAAGTAGGTGTCTGTCTAACCACCCCAACCACAATAAAATGATAATAATTTTTTATAAGATTTTAGATATAAGTAGAGGACTCATGTCCTAATGTGATGCATATTTTTTTGTAATTTTTTTCCACGCAAATAATTAATTATGAAATTTTTATTACAACTTTTTTTAAAAAAAAATTGTCTATCTAACCAGCTTAACTTGGTCAAAACTTCATGAAATTCAGTTCATTTTTTTTAATCCTATAGTATACGAAGCATAGAATGTGATGCATATTTTAGATTCAAAAAATGTGATACCGTTTCAAAGCTATAGATGTTTTTCAATCAACCTATCAATCAAGAATTTAGTTGTAATTCAAATAGAAAATAATTAATAATTATTTATTAAATTCAAAGTAAAGAATAATTTATATTGGTGGAAAAATGAGAATCTCCTTTGAAAAACCAAGTTTCGTTTCATCAATTTTGGGTAAAATAAAGTCATCAGCCACATACCTAGGACCAAAACCCATCATATCACAACTTTTTGGCCCATCATGATCTTGCACATACAACTTTCTCTCTAATATTGTGAACAACATGGCATGCCACTGTGAACATTTATGGGGCAATTTCATTGTAATAAATCACTAAAAATGTTTTCCTCATTCACTATAATGATGCACCCAAATTATGAAATCAATTTTCCTCTCTATATTTATCTACTACAAGTATGCATTGACTATGTTCAGTGACACAATCTCTAAAGTATTTTTAATGGATTTTGAGAAATTAAACTATTGGCCAACCTCTTCAAAATATGCATGGAATCTTACATATATGGCTATTTGTGCAAATATTAAATAATACATCTTTACTATGAGATGTACAAAAATTTTGAACACTAACTACATTAGTTTTGAATATGCTTGTGAGTCATTTTCTCTTGTGTCTTTGGCCTCCCGTTGAATATTTTTGGAAACATTGTAAAAAAAAAGTATATCTATAGATGTTCCTATTCCTCCTTCATTCCATCATCTTCTTATGCCTTTTCCCAAAGTCTATGATTTCTTCGCTTTCCCTTTGTCACTTTGCAATACAAAATCTATAAAAAATAACACTCCTTATTGACAACAAAGAGTGGCCTAGTGCAGATTAACACTTGAATTTTTTTAAAATCATGTATGTGGCATGCAATGAGCATAATGAATCACCTCTTTTTATAAATACAATCCTAATAATATATCAAGATGATGAAACAATCATGATAAGGTTACAACATGGTGGAATTGATAGATCCTTTAAATATTCCAACCCCCATGCTACCTCAAAATTGTTCTAGCCACCAAAGTAGAACGTAGAAGCTCATGAAACCCTAAACTAGTCGACTTAGTGAAAAAAGCTTGAGCTTTTCAATGAAAAGGTTTTCACTTATGTAACATGATTTTGATTCCTTCTAGGGATTTCTTTTAAAATTTACTTGAGAAAAAAAAACTCTCTACAATAAATGCATCATTAAAAATATACAATATACATGCTAACGAAAACTTAATATAAAACCTCAAAATAAGAGCTAATACAACTTAGATTTATTCTTGTATATAAAAAGGCTATCTATTGAAGGTTATTTTAGGTAACAGAGGAAGAATATACTACATTTTTGGTGACCTTTGCGAAATGCTTTTCTACTTTGCATAAAAGACTAGTGGCCTTGCATATCCATTGGGAATATGAGTCAAGAGAGATCTAAAACAAACCTAAAACTAGACTTGAAAACCTATGAGAACACCTCAAGAACAACTTAAAAACTATACTAAATGTGCTTCAACACTTGGAGAAAACATAAACTAACTATGTGCATCAATAATTAAATTGGCATAAATGAAAATCTATCCTAACCTAATCTAACCAATAACATGAATTTATCAAACAAAACCATTAACTCTTGTTCCTCATCAATTTACAATCCTTCGCATGTTTATGTGTAGCCATGATGAATTGGAGAAATGCCAAAGTTTTAACTAGTTTCTACAATACCTCTTGAAAATGAAAGAAAATCCACTTACCTCTTCATAATGATTGTGCATTCTATTTTTTTTAAGTGCATAGGTAAGTTGAATACATTATTCTTCAACTACAATTTCATAGCGGCTTTTTACTAGAAACATCTTCCTTTCATTTTTCTATAAGAGGTTTGATTTTGACATCATAGAAGTTTTGAATAGAAACCTTTTATGTATCAAATTCTTTTACATTTTGTAAGATAAGGCTATCTTCATTTGCCTCCTCATTGACTAGCATCTTTTCATGCTTATTCCCATCTTCTATTTTCTCCAAAACTTGCAATTATATGGAAACTTGTATGCTCTCTTCTTCTTGGTCAAGGAAGGAAGGAATTTAATCGCATAAGAATATCAAGACTTCATTCACATCACCTTTTCTTTCTTTTTGTCTTGCTATCCCAATGAAGTATTGATATAGGAATTGATTTCATTCTTTCATTTTCAACAAAAAATGGGAGCTCATCAAATAAATCAATCAAAAATTCATGTACACACTTTTTACTTGTCCTCCAACCTGTTTCCCTAGTTTATCATTCTCCTTATTCCCTTGCAACAAGTATGATTTTTTTGTTTTGTACATCATGTTCAAGATTTTAAACAACAAAAAACTCTTTTTGTTCTTCCCTAAAATCTCCCTCTTTTTATTCACAAAAATAGTTATCTTTGTAAACAATGGGCCCACCTTTGTATAGATAAATGGTCTTATGAGAAGAAGAGTGAATTGGAAAATAATCTTTGGGAGTTAGATGGGTTCTTGAAAAATTAATAAACTCTTAAGGAGACTACTTTTTAGGAATCAAGGGTTGAACATACATAGTCACAGTTTCTTGCAAAGGATTAAGACTCCTAAAACTTAGAAATTTCAAACTCAACAAACTTACTTGAAGATTCAGGAGGCTTTTCTTGCTTGACACTTGTAATCTTGTACTTGTGAAACTCTTCTTTCATAGGATGATTTAGAATGTAAGTTCCCCTATAGTTTGAACTTGGGTAAGCAATAACCTCATTTGATCTTGTTTGGAAACAATATCTCTTGCAAGAGACTCTTCATATCTCTCCCTTTGGTAAGGAAAATCCTACTAGTGTTGGTAGGAATGATAAGCCAGCTCTTCTCAAGTTTAAAGTCATACTCTTGATCTTCTTCAATTTCACTCATTTGTCTTTTAAAGTTCAATATAATATCTTTGATGTTCAAGATATCAACATTTGAAGGTTGGCTATGAGGACAACTATGTTGGATTGAATTAAAATGGTCTTCCTAGGGGTGAATATAAAGGATGGATTATGAGAATGAAAATATTATTCCCAAAGTTCAATACACCAAGCTAATAATTATAGATAATAATATAAAAGAAATCATCTTTGGGGACATCTTTCTAAAATATTCTCTTCATGATAAGCTTAAATTTTGTGAACATTATTGAAGACATCTAAATTTGACCATTTACGTTTGGTCAAATTTATCCTTTTTCATCTAAATATCCTCTTATCTGCATTAATTAAGTAATATTACTATTATTTAATTAATACCCCTAAAGTCCTCTAAATCCCTAAGGTATTTAACTAAATAATTAAATACTTTTATTACTTATCCTACCTTACCCCTTCTATCCCATAAATTAAATAAATGATTTCTATTTATTTAATTTACTCCCTCAAGTGTCACATCCTCCATCACTTTCACTTAATCCTAGTCCACTTCCTAATCCCATCATTAGGGATATGCACATCCCTAATCCGTGATTAAGATGTGTCACATCCTCCAACTTTTGCAAGTTGGATCCTAATCTTTATTAGCCACCTAACCTTCCTCTAATCTCTCATCAACTAGTCTAATCACCCCTTTAATCAACTTTTCCCATCCCCCAAGGAATTTTTAATTCATCTCTTATCCCCCAAGGAATTTTTAATTCCTTTTATCTTTCCCAAGAAATATTTAATTTCTTTTATCGTCCCCATGCATATTAAAAAGGAATTTTTAATTCCTTTAGTCAAATCTTCATCTTAGCCCTTTATCTTTTACCCTTTTTCAATCTCCACCTTCCATTTGATAATTCTAGGTTAAATGGCTAACACTTAGCCATTTTTTTTCTCCTTCTTGCATTCTTCACAATCTCTTCTCATCCAACCCTAATCCTAAGCACTCATCATCTCCATATTTCAACCTACCCATCTTGCATCCAAATCAAGCTACAAAAAGTCATTATGTTGTTGAAATTAATCTAGGAGCACACATATCAAGTTACCAATAAGGCCAACCAACCAATCAACTTGGAAAAGGTAAATCACTCTATTTTGCTTTTTTTTGTTCAATTTTAACTCAGATAATCATTAAGGTGTTCTTTTGTGTCTTTCTTTCTTTGCATTTTATTCATTTTGCATCATTTTAGGTTAGAAAACACACTGCACACATTTCTGGCACACCTGGTGGGACCCACAAATGGATATGTTCTTTTATGTGCTCTGTTGTTTAAAATTTTGCAAGTTCAAGTTACACAAAGAGGTGATTCTACTATTGAAATAGATGAATCTGTAGCAACAGGGGCAATACTACTATCAAAACAGGCGAGTCGGACTTAAATAGAGGTGAATTTGCATCTTGCAGATTCCCCCATTTGTCAAAAAAGGGAAAATATGCTCCTTATTATTCAAATAGGAAACCCTACTCCTGGTTTGGGTGAGACTAATCTCTACAAACAAGTGAGTCTGCTTCTAAAAGGAGCAAATATGCTTCTAATAGGGGAAAATTTTCTCTCTAGAATAGGCGAGATTGCCTCAAACAGAGGTGAATACAAGGTAAACATAGACTAAAGTTTCCAATTTCATTGTTTGTTTGTTGTCATTTTTAGATATTTCCCACTGACTTGTCCACTTGTGAGTGTGTCTACTTTCCACTAACATTTTTGCAGTTGTTTCTTGTTCATTCAAGACCAGAGATTCCAAATACTAACATTTTCTTGCAGAATGATTGGTCTCGACACATTTAGTTTAGCTTGTTTGTTGTTTTTTACATTATTAATCTAGGCACACGTAGTTTTAAGTAGGAGGGGTCAATTTACTTAATTGTTGTGTTTTTAGATGGACTATTGATGTATCCAATCCCCTTGCACCATTTGGAGATCTTGGGTGATGAGAAATCATAGTTTACCCTAGTCTATTTTTGTTACCTAAGAGGTGCTAGTACGTCTAAGCTCTCCCCTTGTCCTACGTGTGAGCCTGGGGATTAGCTGAAAAATGTCTATTACCTTCTTTTAGTGAGACCTGCTTGGGAATTTCATCACCCCAAGGGAAAATCCCAACCATGTGTACTAATGGGGTATATAAAGGGGGGAGAGCCAAAGTTGTACACCAATCCAGTCACATCGTGTCTGGCGAAGCATCCAAGCTAGGGTGACACCTAGATAAGACATGAAGAGTTGGTTCGAGTTTGTAGTACCTCATTGGGGCTCCTGACTCATGCATGTGATTTGGTGTTCATGGTTGTCTCACATACCATGTGTATATTAAGGACTCTCTAGATCACCTTGTTCAACCTAGATAGAGGACCGTATTTGCCATGCCCTTCTCACTAATTTTTGGATTGTCCTACTTGATGTGTCTTCTTTGTGAGAAACTAGTACATTTATTTTTAGTTGAGTCAGCCTTTCCTTTTGTCTATTGCTTGTTGTGATTTTGTCCTTTTCCACAATTAGTTGTTTTTCATCTAGTCCAGTCCAAGTCTATCATTTGAGTGAATTTTCTTTTGTTAGAGGAAAATTTTCTTCTATTTGGGGAAAACCTGATGTCCACAATGGCGATCCCATCTTCTTTTTGAGTCGTTTCTCAGACGTTTCCCATCAAATTTTCCCATGCTCCATAGAATAGATGAACCTACACCATGTTTGGTTGATTTTGCTACTATTTTGGGTGAACTTGATCCCTAAAGGGGTGATTCTACTTGTTGTTCAAGTCATCTTGTTAGTCAAACAACCCATCACATTCACCTGCTTCTTCAAAAGGGGTGAACTTGCTTCATCTTTGGGTGAATTTGCTTGCTATTTCAGTCCCTGGTCAGTCCCTTGAGCTGTATATTCATCCATTTCTTCAAAACAGGAAAATTTGTAGCATATTTGGGTGAATTTGTTCTCTAAAAAACCAAACCTATCTTCCATTTGTTCATTTCGTAGTCTGTTTACCCATTAGGACAATCTGTTTCCCTATTACGAGAGTCCATTTCCCCATTGGGAGAATTCGTTTGTATATTCGGAGAGTCCATTTCCCCATTAGGAGAATCTGTTTGACCATTTAGAGAGTTTGTTTCATCGTTATGAGAATCCATTTTTTTGTTCAGAGAGTCTATTTCCCCCATCAGAGTTGTTTGTTTCCTCATTTTTCGACACTATTTGACCACTTTTAGATATAGGAAAGTCTGGGCAGTCCCATTTTTATGTGAAACCATACTATTCAAGAAATAGGTGAACCTACTAGCTGTTTGGGAAAATCTAAAAGCTGTTTGGGTGAGTCTGTCACTCGTTTGGGCCAACCTAATCTCTGTTTCAAAAAACCTATCACCTGTTTAGGTGAATCTGCCTTTTATTTAGGTGAACCTGCAACCTGTTTGGGTGACTCTGCACCCTATTTAGGTGACCTTGATCTTTGTTTGGGTGAATTTTCTCACTTTTTAGGTAACCTCACACCCTGTTTGGGTGACCTTGCACTATGTTTAGGCAAGTCTTCCTTCTGTATAGGCAACCTCACACTCTGTTTGGGTGAACATGCATTATGTCTGGGCGACCCTGTCACCTATTTGGGTGAACTTGACCTCTGTTTGGGCAAGCCTTTCACCTGTTTAGGTGAATCTTCCTTATGTATAGACAACCCTACACCTTGTTTGGGTGACCCTACACTTTTTTAAGTGAACCTGCAACCTATTTGGGTGAATATGCTCCCTTTTTTAGGTGAGCGTACTACTTTTTAAGGAAAAAATTCTATTTGTTTTGGCGAATCTGTCAGTGTTTTGGGAAAATCTACTCCCTGCTTAGGAAAATTTGTCACTAGTTTGGGTGAACCTGCTCGCTATTTGGGAAAATTTTCCTTGCAAATTCACCTATTCCTTGTGTTAGCCCAGTCTTGGGTGAATTTGCCACCCAGATAGGTGAATTTTCCTAAAAGCGGACTTTCATCTATCTTCCTATCATCGTCATTCTCATCCACCAACACTTCCCAAAAATCATCATTTCTTTCAACAAATCACATCGGTACTTCTTAGAACATCATTAGAGTCCATATCCATCATCAAATCATTGAGCCCAATCACTTAAACTTTGTTTCAAGGGTTTTGATTGTGATGCAAAAATGTACGCAGGCCATAACTTTTGACTCGGGTGTGTATTTGGGATAAAATTTTATGGGTGGTTGCATTATGAGGTGGCATGTGGATTCCAAATGGACCCTCAGTTGGTTTGTCCCCATTTCAGCACATTTTCGGGGCTTGAAACTTTCATCTTGACCCTCAAAATGATAATTTAGTTTTTTTTCCAGTTTTTAAAAAGTTGTCTTCGTTAATAACTTGGAACTAATGTCTCATATTTAGGATGTTAGTTGGAAATTCATCCTACATTATTTTTTAGAATTTTTTGGGAAAAAATTGGACTCTCAAAGATATGCATGTGAAGTTGCCTAAAATAGCAAAATTTAACAATTTTTGAAAACTGCCAAATTTGGAAAAATTTGATTGTCAGCACCTTACATCATCTAGTTAAAACCCTTGAACTTGGTTTAGAATAAATCCTATAATATCCTATGATCTAATCCTAATTTGAGATTTAATCCAATCCTAATCTAAGCTTTAATCCAATCCCAACTTGAGCTTACCCTAAATCCCAATTTGAGCTTTAATCCATCTACATCCAAGATCTTATGATATTGAAACAAATATTAAGATCCCTTCTTCCATCTTCTTCTAATCAATCCTATTTATCTTTTCATTATATTTTCTTTCATTCTAATCATCTATTCCAATACCTTCAATCCATATCCATTCTATCAAACATAATGAATCCTTATCCTTCACCAATGCAACCAAAATTAGTAGTCAAGGGAAATCCCAGTTACTTTGATGATGATAACGAAACTCTTGTTGAAGAAGATGAGTATGATATAAATCACCTTGATGCTATCATTGATAGAAAGCTTTCCCCAAGCGCCATCTAGAATCTAATAGCTCATCCAAACTATCCCTCCATGCCTTCATCAACACCTAATAAAAATCCTTATGCTACCCTTGATAAGGAATATCTAGTATCTTCCCCATCTACATATTCATCATATCCTTCATCTACATCTTTCTCTTATCCAAAATTGGCATCCGCCTATCCCAATCTATCACCCCAATACTCCTATCTCAATCCACCATCCACATCTTCCCATCCTAATCTAATATCCCAATACTCCTACTACAATCCACCACCCACATCCTCTTGTTCTAATCCAACATCCACATCTGCCTATCCTAATCCAACATCCACATCTTCCTACCCTAATCTACCATCCCAATACTCCTACTATAATCCACCATCCATGTCCCCCTATCCTAGTCCTTCATACCTATCTACCCATCCTAATCCAACATCCACCCCTTCTTATCTCAATCCTACATCCCCATCAACCTATCATAGTCATACATCCCAATCTTTCCATCCTAATCTATTATCCTGATAACTCTACTACAATCCACCACGTGTATCCTCTTATCATAATCCACCACCTACATCCTCTCGTCCTACGCCCACATCCTCTTGTCCTAATCCACCACCCATATCCTCTTGTCCCAATCCACCATCTCGATCTTCTCATCCAAATCCTCTATCCCAATACCTTTATTGTAATCTACCATCTATGTCCTCTCCTCCTAATCCACCATCTATATCCTCCTATGTCACTCCATCTTCCCTTCCACCCTCTTGTCCTAATCCTCCATCTACTCCCAGTCCTACATCTAATCTCATTCCCCCATCTAATCCTCATCCACCAATCCATAATCCTATTCCTCCACCCATTCATGATCCTTCATCTACTCCTACCACACCGTCCAATCCTACAATAAGTAAGAACCTCATTCCCGATGAAATCCAAGGAATTGTGACAAAGAATACATCCCCAACTCCACATCCTAAATTCATGGAACCATGTCACCCCACTCCCCCATGTATAGTCACTAGTGATGAGACCCTTCTCCATCCCACAACTATCATTACTATTACCACCCCTAGTACCACCCAAACTGCTAAAACCATCAAACCCACCAAATCCATTGAACCCCCATCTCCTACTCTGAGTGTTGTCAAACCCATCACCATCTTCTACTCCTAGATCCACTCAATCCATCGAAGACACCCAAATCCAATCCACTTCTCCCACTCCTAGTATCATTGCAATCCATTCCCATGAAATTCATGAATCCTCCATGATCCTTCCATCTCCCCCACTTGAGGAGTCTCTCCAACACTCCATTATTATGCCTCCCACAAAAGATGAGTCATGCCAAGAGCTTGATCCAAAGCCTACCAGCATATGCCCTTCTCCACATCAAAATCTTGTCATCCCATCTATTCCACCTCAAGATCATAGTCCCCCATGATTCCCTTGATACTCAAAATCCAACTGCTCTATCTCATGAGCCCTTATAACCTGATGCCAAAAATCAAGATCTTATCATATCACCTAGTCCCTCTCTTGATCCCTTACCACTAACTCCTCCCAATCAAGATGTTACTACCCCATCATCTCCATCCCATGATCCTCCATCACTGCCTAACCCTACTATCCCCACACCAATTTTATATCGCCTTTGTACTCTTACATTTTTCCATGGTGGTTTCCTCGTAGAGGGGGAACTGAGCATATACGCCACCCATCCTCCTCCACCTAATAATGGACTTCCATCATGTTTCAAAAATAAAAATCACCCTACTATAAATTGAATGCTCAAGAGCATGAACTATCAAGGAAAATGTTTAGGACTTCATGAGCAAGGTATTTTAGAGCCCATCCATGTCAAATAAAATCTGCGTACACAAGGTCTTGGATATATCTCTCAAGACTCCCAATCCAAAAAATTTAGTACAACCTCTATCCCTCCTAAATGAGCCTCCTCTAAAAGAATAATGGGCTCTTCCCATCACTCCACTAAACCAATTTCCACCATCCCCCCTCCATCATATCACCTCAAAAAAACCATCCATATTCCTCCTTCATCTTTTGAATCCATTTTGGGTCCTTATGTCCCTTCATCCACCATCTCCCATCCTTCATCTACTCCATCTATCTTGGGCCCTTATGTCCTTCCATCCACCATCACACATCCCCCACATACTAAGTCCATTTTGGGCCCTTATATCCCAAAATCGCATCCTCCATCTCATCTTATTCCTCCTTTTATCCATCCATTACCTATCCATATCACCCATCATAAAAATCCCACTCTCATGTTCCCTAATTAGGATCAACAAAGGTGTGTACCTACACATTCTCCATCCAAATACCATCCCCAAAATCCAACCTCCATTACTCCATTCATGTTTCCTCCACATCATTCAGCTCCTCACACCCATCCCATTGCTATTAAAAACATTTTGGATGCTAAAGTAAATATGCATAAATCTAAACAAGCACATGAATCTAATGCTCCTCATGTCATCTTCAAAATACATGTTGAAGAAAATAAAAATCAAATCCAAAATCCAAATCAAACCCATAGGCCATGATGGCCCACCAAAAAAAAAAAATCAAAACCATGTGGATCCCAACTAAAAAAGATGCAATGCCTTCAAATGAAAAATATGTAACAACATCCAAAGTTCCTAATCCAAAAACTAATCATACATACCCTCCATCTCCTAAATATATTTTCACTCCTTATGTCCCAAAATTCACTATCCCATCTCCTCCATTATCCCCACATCATTCATCTACTAATTCTCTTATCTTTTCACCTCCACCACCATATGTGCCAATGTTGGTCCTGAAAAAAATTCCCCATCACACATCTACCACATCATTTCATCCATACAATTTTGAACATCCCATACATTATCCTACATATCTCCCACATCAAATCCCTTTAATCCATTCTCTTTCATAATCCATTTATCCTAATAAGGTTGTACCGACATCCAATAGTCACTTCACACATGGGCTCTTAATACCTCATATGGAACTTGATGCTTGAGTCCCTCAACCACATACTTATCAAATATCTTCCAAATCCACTTATCCACATCCCTATTCTTATCCATCTCCATCCACATACTATCCAAAAAACCAAAAATCTAAAAAATCCAAAAAATCCAAAAAATCCAAAAAAAAAAAATTTCCTTAAAAAAAAAAATAGTAAAGAGAAACAATTCGTCCAATGGTGAAAACTTGGCAAAGAGGTGCCTTGGATAAGTACCATGATGAAAACCTACCAAAAAGGCATCATGTGTAAATCCCCCATTCTTTTTACTTCCACACTTGGGGGCAACAACATTCCCTTTACCCATCTCCTCCATCCCACCTATCTCACATATCCTACCTATCATTGATGTCCCATTTATCTCCAATCCCTCCATCCTTCTTATGATCTTGATAGAGATAGGGGAAAACATATATAAATTCTTTGGAAACATCTTGGCATACATTCCCCTCACCTATACACTATCCTAATCCTTATTCACATCCATCTACCTTCCTTGTCCACCCATCAGGCTACCATCAATATTCCTTCCTTATCCATGCATCCTATCCATATCCATCTCACTCCCTTATTTTCCAATCCTTCCATCTTCCATCCCTCCAGCCTCATCATATATGACATATCTTGAGCAAGGCATCTCCTTCTTTGTGACATAGTCCTTGGAGACATCATTCATTGATCCTATCATCCCTTCCATATCAATATTACTATCTCCCCATCCTATCCATCCAAGCAATCCCTTCCATCTCCCCATCCTTAACTCCTTACCCATCCAAAAATCACTTCCATCTCCCCATCCTTATGTCCTTACCCATCCAAAATTTCTTTTCATCTCCCCATCCTTATCTTCTTATCCATCCAAACAATCCCTTCCATCTCCCCATCCTTATCTTCTTATCTATCCAAACAATCCCTTCCATCCCCCATCCTTATCTCCCTATCCATTCATATCTATCCTCATCCCATCTCATAATCCCTTATCATTGGTATCTAGATATAAGCTTCTCCCCATGCAATCCAATGCCATTTATATCATCGCCATCACTCCCACTTCTTTTGCACATCTTTCCAATCTCCTGTCACTTCTCATTACTCATATCTCCATCATGTCATCCTCCCAATTCATCTTTTGATGATTTGGAAAACTATCCCATCCCTAAGATTTGTGAAATCTCCATCATCCTATCTTATCCACCAGGTCTATCCTATCTCATCATATAATTTCCATCATTTTATCCACTTATCCTAGTCATCTCATCATCCATTATCCATTGTCTAACTTTTTTCTTTGTTCAAACTACGTTTCCCCTATGCTTTCATCCATCATCGGTCTCCATTATCCTCTTTTTACTTTTATCCATGGTCTTTTATAGAACTACAAGGGATCTACACTTTCACATAGGCAAGGCCAATATTTGATTGGCCCCTGAGCCCTTAGGTCTTTAGGGTGTGTTGGTCTTGTGTCTTCTATCATGTGTCATGTCGTCAAGTATGTCCTTATCTAGCTAGTTCTTAACAAACAAGATCCACTTGTATCATGAGATTCAATCACTTTTTAATATCCTGCGTCATGTCAATCATCTAGTTTATTTTCCATCTTTCGTCTTAATAGGATGTATCCTTCCTAATTAGACCACATCAATCCAATCCACCTTTTAATCCAGTGGAAAGGGATGTTTGAAATTGATTGTGATTTTTTTATGATTTTGGATTTTGTTTCTCATTTGAGCTTCCTATCATACCTCGTCAAGGTCACCTTGATCCATCATATCATGGTGTGCTTTGACTAGTAAACATAGGGAATATTTTGATATTTTGTTTTCTTTGTCTACTTAAATGTCCCACGTGGTACCCACTAAGATCCTTTGTTGTCTTGTGTTACGTTGGGGCATCCTTTATGCTTGTGGTTATCCCAATGTTTGGCCTGACCGAAGTCATCATGACTTTTGGGTGTTGGGATAGTCTCCTTGTTTTTTGTGTTAGTCCCATGCATGTGGTACAATGTCACCTGGGTTCCTCATACCTTGGTGGATAGTATCTCGTTCTATATCAAATTAAGTGCTCATTACATGGCAGCATAACACATGACAATTAACTTGCTTGATTTGGTTACTATCCATTTATCCTTCAACACTCTCCTCATCTATCTATCCTATATATTTTCATCCCTCAATTGTCTTCATCCTCATCATTTCATCCTTTCTTCAATCTTAGGATAATATAGATTGGTTATTCTAGGCATCTTTTCTTCCATCCCCATCATATCATCATCTCTTCAATCTTCTTAGGATAACATAGATTGGTTATTCTAAACATATTTTCCTTCATAATTTTCCTTTGTTTCAACCATCTCACATCTCCATCCAATCCTAATCCATTCAATCTAGTAAAAATCATATAATTCAATCATTGGTCTTGTTCCTAGCCTTGATCCAAGCCTCGACTCAATCATCATCATCATCATCATCAAGATGTATCCTTCCCTTTCCTTTGGTGTTTTTTGGGATGTATCCTTCCTTCATCAACAACATTTCATCATCATCATCATCGGGATGCACCCTTCCCTATCCTTTTTGTGTTGTTTGGGATGTATCCTTCCCTTAGCAACAACACTCTCATCATCATCATCGAGATGTACCCTTCCCTATCCTTTTGTGTTGTTTCAGGATAAATCACTACCTCATCAATAGCACTCCATCCATCATCAACCCATTTTGGCTTGTAGCTTTCGGACAACATCATATTTTTCCTTAAATCCATTTGTGTTTGCTTTTATCTCTTCATCCCTACTTCCTCTCTTATACATCTTTTTGCATCATCTTCCCTATCTACCCTTTTATCATCTCATCCATTTCGAGAGCACACCCATGTTCTCTTGAACCCACATGTCCTCTTGAGGGGAATCTCAATCAATCCTTCATCTTCATCCTATCATCCTTCTTCCTCATCCTTCTTCCTAGTCACTCCTTTGATGACTGGGGCATCTTTCCCAATCTAACCATCTTCTTCTTGGTGCTATATTTTAATCTTCTTTGAAATGATGCTACTTTGTAACACCATCTAAAGAGGGGAAAAATGTAGACATCTAGATTCGACCATTCGTTTTGCTCAAATTTATCCTTTTTCATCTAAATATCCTCTGATAATGCATTAATTAAGTAATATTACTATTATTTCATTAATACCCCTAAAGTCCTCTAAATCCCTAAGGTATTTTTAACAAAGTAATTAAATACCTTTATTACTTATCCTACCTTACCCCTCCTATCCCATAAATTAAATAAATAATTTCTATTTATTTAATTTACTCCCTCAAGTGTCACATCCTCCATCACTTTCACTTAATCCTAATCCACTTCCTAATCCCATCATTAGGGATGTGCACATCCCTAATCCATGATTAAGATGTGTCACATCCTCCAACTTTTTCAAGTTGGCTCCTAATCTTCATTATCCACCTAACCTTCCTCTAATCTCTCATCAACTTGTCTAATCACCCCCTTTAGTCAACTTTTCCCATCCCCAAGGAATTTTTAATTCCTTTTGTCTTCCCAAGGTCCTTTTTGAGGAATTTTTAATTCCTTTAGTCAACTCTTCATCTTAGCCCTTGATCTTTTTCCCTCTTTCAATCTCCACCATCCATTTGATCTTCCTAGGTTAAATAGATAACTCGTAGCCATTTTGTTCCTCTCCTTCTTGCATTCTTCACAATCTCTTCTCATCCAATCCTAATCCTAATCAGTCATCGTCTCCATCTTTCAAGCTACCCATGTTGCATCCATATCCAAAACCCTTCATCCTTGCATCCAAATCAAGCTACAACAAGCCGTTATGTTGCCAAAATCAATCTAGGAGCACACATATCAAGTTATCAACAAGGCCAACCAACCAATCAACTTGGACAATGTAAATCACATTATTTTGTTTTGTTTTGTTCAGTTTTAATTTGACTAATCATTGAGGTATTTTTTTGCCTTTCTTTCTTTGCATTTAATTCATTTTGCATCGTTTTAGGTTAGAAAACACACTAAACATAGTTATAAATCAAAATAATAAAAAGTGTCAATTATATTCCTATTGTCTTTTTTTTTTCTTCCATATTATTCTTTATCATTGCTTATTTTGAATCTAAAATTTTAAGTTTTTTATATATCAAACATGTAAATTAATTATAGATTAATGTAAATATTAAAATTTTCACCTTCAAGCTCGTAAAAAGGTAAATGCAATTGGTAAATACATGTCATATCATAGTCATTCATAAATATTTTAATTAAATGTTTACCCCTCAACATTCAATTCAATAACAACCTCCTTGTGCACATTTGAAAGATCATTTTTATTTTTTATTTTTATAAGATATATGAAATAGTCATTAATATAATGACATTATTTATATAGGATTTTGTTTCATATCTATATATGTCGCTTGCTAGACATCACTACTACTAGTCTAATAATCTATAGATAGAAAATTATAATATAATATATTAATAAAATATACTTTGATCTAACAAGATCAATTTTCATTCTGATTGAACATATATATCATTTAAAAATTATTCATGATAAAATTCATACGCAATGATAAACTCTATTAAAATAAACCTTCAACTATTTGATATTTTTATGATTAAATATCTCATTATCATATTCAAATTATAATATTAATTAACATATACAAAACATGTAAATTATATAAATATTAAATACAATCATTTTTGAAAATTTTACTTTCTAAAATATTTAAAATTAATTATTGAATTTTTTAATTTAAAAATATTAAATATTAACTAAAAATTCTATTTAATTTTTATTATTATATTTATCCATTAATAAAAGGATCTCCAAGCTTATAACTTAAATAACATAAAGCTGAAACATATAGATATTGATTATTATATACCAATGCATTAAATAAATAGTTTGAAATATACCACCACATAAATATGTAATAGATATTAGATTTAATGAATATATAAAGATAAGACATAGCATATAAATAATACTTTCCTATTGTAAATATCCTTCAATGACAAGTATTTTATTAGTTAAACCAAATACATCCAACTTAACTCTCTAGTTCTCTTTATTAGACATTCACTTCGCAGGATTCTCAGGAACAAGACATTCAAACCTTCAGAACAAAGAGTCAAAAAAAATGTAACATTTGCATTATGTAGGATCGATTAAATGATTCAATCCAAAACCTAATATCATTTGATACGATTGAAAGTGAAGTTATAAGACAAACCAAAACATCCATTTTTTTTTTCTCTCAATCGTTTTTATATTCGATGATGTATCATAAAGTATCATTTAAAACATTATGTAAAACAAATCTTATATAGTTAAATTTAGAAATAATATTATTATTCATTTTTTATGCAATACAAATCTTATACAATTGAATCATTGTTGATGCAAATAAAATTTTACACAATTGAATAATAGAAAACTTGGATTTAATTTGAACAAAATATGAAACGAGTTAGGTGCGGCAATGTTTGACATGGAGTAGTCAAGGTGGGTAGAGGAACAACACTGTCATATGAGCGACCTGAGGGAATCATTGCAAACACATCTTCTAGACAACAACCCGCACTTAGTTCTGGAAGAGCATTACTACCAAAATAGATGTGTTCCACTTGGTTTTAGGAATGTGGAAGACACCTACAAAAAGATGTTTCATGTGGATGGGTAGATTTTATCCCTCCAAGATTCTTAAGGTGCATGAATCTTTCCTATTCAAGAGTTCCAAATTAGAAGGAAATGATTTCTAGGAATGTTGGTTTCACCAAAATGAAATGGTGGGAAAAAACAGGGGAGAACCCTGAGTCTCTTGATATAGAGAACCTAGGATTCACCAATAACTCTTTTCCCAAATTTTCATTAAAAATCACCAACCACAACCAAGAGTCTTTCAACCTCAATGGTGATTCAATTAGACCTTGGTTGGTGGGATTCTTTAAGGGAAATTTTAAGATGATTAGGAATTATTTGAAATAATGAAACTAATTGGAATATATGACCTAATATATAAAAAATGTAGATTCTTGAAGGTGTATAGACTATAACAACACTTTGCACGTAGATTTGGGAGATATAAGAGGGCATGTACTTGTCACAAAAAAATAGATTCTTATGTGTATAGAGGTACTAATTTTCTCTTTCAAAAATGGGTTCTTGATAGGCTTCTAAAGATATTTTTTAATAGTTGTTTGGTGCTAGATATGAGATGTTGATATCCACTTGCAAATTTGTCTAAATGGTGTAAATAATTTCCACAACTTAGTTTTTGTGTCTTGACAAGAATGATGGAAATAAATGAAACAATGTAAAATTTATCTTCAAGATATTTTCAATCCTTATTCAACCTATAACTTGTATATACACAAAGAGGGAAAAATGTTTGATTTATGCCATATAATGGTATTCCTCAATCAAACCCCATGAATATTGTTCCCACTTTAACAATGGAAATATCAATGATAAAAATCATGAATAGAAGGAAAGGAAATGATGAATGAACACTTGCTATAACTCACCACCCTTTAATGGCTTCCTTGAAGGATCGATGCCATACAAATCACTTCAAAGGAATTGGATCTTTCTTGCTTGATTTTCTTAAATGCTTGAATGTTTGAATGCATGAAGACCTGTAATGCTTGTTAGCCTTCAAAAAATGAACACACATAATCTTGACATGATGTTAGGATTCTAATTGCTGATACAAATGACTAATAATACTACTCTTGAATGGTCATGAAAATAATAATTTCTCTTGAAATTTCACCTCTTGCTAGATCATGTGTGTTATATTTCAAATGTTAAAATAACTATGTATTTATAGGTGTTTATCTAATTTCTTGAAAATTAAATTATAAAAGATGACACTTATAATTTAATTTTTGATCATTAAAATACCAAAAAAAACATATTTCTAATTGGGTCCTAGCACATAAAGGGGACCCATTCACTCATGGGTGAATGGGTCCTAACCTATATTTCTAGGATACACATAATCCATCATAATTTAATTATTAAATTCATTTATTTAATGACATTGCTTCCCTTTCAGAAAACTATAATGATAAGGCTTTATAATTCATAATGTGGTAAATTAGAATCTTAATTAAGTCAATAAATTAAGGGACCCAAACATAGTGTGAAATTGTAAACATATACAATTCCCTATACTACAGATCCTAAATCTTAAAATTGTTTACAAACTGAAATAGGAACATGAAGAATGCTCTAACAATATTGACACCAACTACAAAAGTGGAACCTTTACAAATTGAGGACAAATATAAGTGTCTTTCATCTGTGACAAAGTTATTGTATGATGCTTGGGGATTTTTAGTTTTCACACCTACACTTATGAGGGAATACAAGCTTACATAATAAAGATCAAGAAAAGAGAAAGAAGTCAAAATAATATCCAAACAATCTATCACTAAATCATCCACAACTTCTAGCAAAGAGTAAAACAAAAATTACACATCTACATATGATGAAAGTGATTATGAAAAACCAACTTCTTCAAAATGAATGAAATCCATTTATGGAAGAGGTTATGAACTTTTGAAACAACTTGGTTATAGTGGAAAAGGATGTGGTGTAAAAAAAATGGTATCCATGTCCCAATAGAGCCTAACATGCAAGAAAAAACAAGAGTTCATGGTTATTTTCCTTCAAAAACTTCAACAAGAAATTTACTTAATCATACAAGAAACAATAGCATTAGTCACCGCTCCTTTCCATGTGGTAGTTGTAGTATCAGACAATAATCACTACCATGCATGGAGGCATAAAATTTTCTTTATGGAATCATATTTCATCTTGCAAGGAGAGACATATTATAATCCATCTTGGCTCACCTTTCTTCCTACACTTGGATCTTGGATTTGACACTGGATGGAGGAGATCTAAGAAAATTATATTTATAGGGTATATATATATATATATATATATAATGACCCCATGCACCATTGACCCTTCTACAAATAAATATATTCTTCTAAATAAAAAACTAATTCAATTAGATGATGGAGGAATCCTCATATTATGGTATAGTTTTGGAAGTAATGGTGGAGGATATTTAAGTGTCCACCACATCATAATTTTTTAGTTTTGAGAAAATTATTGGCTAGCATTGAATTGGGTTTAAAAACAAATTAATCTAACTTTAAATCATTCCAAGGTTTTGGTGGTGGCATGCCACAATATGGGTAAAGGTAACATGACAATCTAGATTAATACATGCTTGATCCACTTGTTGCTACTCTTTCATCACCTTATATCCTACACCTATTCACCACTAAGTAGTGGTTTTTGAATTAGGAGCATTAACTATTCTCTCATGTAACCTGACCAAGTTGCTTGCATGACAATTCAAGTGAGTTGTAGAGAGCATGTAAGGATACAAAAACTTCTGCTAAATTTCAATTCCTTAAATATATGACAAAGTTTCACTTTATGTAAGGATTAGATACTAAGGTTTGTATAGAGTGGAACCATGTTGCACTTTCAATATTGGGGGTATAACAATAAGAAGTGCTCTATGAGTAACAAAATTGGATAAAATTATGTGAAAAAATGAAAAATTTCAACCAAGATAATACTATCTTGTTACTTTTGTTAAAGGCCTATTTAGAGGATCATGGAAGATAATGATGGAATTCTATGTCCAATGGTTGTTATTTCATATCTTATTTAATTTTTATTTTTATCAAATAATGGGCCCATGAGATTTATTTCTTTAACTTTATATGGTTATTCATTTAATTAATTTTAGTTATCACGTCTTCTTGTGTGATTTTATTTGAGCCCATAGCCCTTTGTTTGTAATGTTCATGTTCTCAATATTTTTCGTGCAATTATTTTTCTCTACTCAATACTTTTATTCTTTGTTTTTATCTAATTGCTTAATCAACCTTATCTTAGTCTAAAAGGGTAGGTTGAAGGGTTCCACATGATTTACTAGAATTTTGTCACTACTTATTCTATCTAGATCAACAAATAAAAATGGAGAGAATAAATAGATCTTTTATCAGTATGGTAGTGCATCTCCTTTATTTTGAAATTTATTGAGAAATTTTTATATGTAGTTCCTTAACATTTATTGGAGATATATATTTTGAAGCTATAAATAAAATTTTAACTTATTGTTAATTACCTAGTTTAGGGAAGATGGTTTTCTTTGTTCTCTTTCATTTTATTATTTTATTCTATGGCATATATGCATTTCAAAATTAGATCAGTTGATTATTCACATCTTGATTAATTGTGTGGATTAATTTATTGTTTATGCTATGATGATCATGTAATCATGTTGTATATTTTCATGTTCATGTTAGAAACATGAGTGTTTTCTTACCTTATTTCTACTAAATGATGTCCTTTTCTAAGGTTCTTACCTATTCACTTTAGAACCTATAGATAAACATAATTTGGTCCAAGTCATTTTGTCTCAAGAAAAAGTTGAAAAAGTTATGTCTTCTTAGATGTAAAAAATAATCTCAAGCTACTTTATACATGTTCTTTTTCCTATTATATCCCATTACAAATTAGATTCCACACTATAAATTTTAGAAGCTAAAATTCCAAACTATAAACCACACAAGGAGTTAAAGCTATGTGTTGAATTGGCATTTTGTATGTTGGAAAACTAATTTTTGACTCAAAGGTATAAATTGCTAAGAGTGCCACGTATCTAATTTTTATGATATTTTTCTTCGTGTCAGTTTTATTTTAAACTTCAAGGTTTCAAAATATATTATTTGGACCTTGATAGCTGAGTTGTTGAGAGTGGAAGATCTTAGACTTGCATTTATATTGTGAAGGTTGCATTTAGATCTTGATGTCTAAATTGCATGTTGATATTCTATTTTAGAAGTTTGAATGGTCAAACCTTCAAGGTTGGAACTTGTTCTAGCCTTTGTTAGTTGTGATATGGTGATTACAAACCAATGTTTGAAGTGCTTAATGAATGTCAGATAGTGAGGTTTGAGCATGGTGTAATCCTTATTCAATATTGGCCATAATCTAAAACCCTATTCTACTTGCCTTGTATTAATTAGTATAGAAAAAATATTTATACGTCTAATAATTTTTTTTTAAAAATCAATTTTCATATAAAAAATATATAAAACATTCTAAAAAAGTCATTGATATCAAATATTTAATTGATAGAAATTTCATATAGAATTTAAAAACACATAATCAAAAAAACATTTCCTTAAAATATATAGTCAATACTTAAACAATCTTTATTAGAAACTATTACCTTGATAGTTTTTCCAAATATATCCTATTGCAAACATTATTCTAATATATCAATTGATTATCTTCAATCACTTTTATTAATCCTTATTAATTAATTAATACTCGCAAGACATTAATAAGAATTCCATATATATATATGACTCGGACTCAAGCTAAAAATTCATTAAAACAATATAAACATAGAACCTAGCACTCAAATAAATAATCAGTAAAGTCCTTGAAACAATATTAATCAAGACCTACCACTCAAATGAAAAGTCCATAAAGAGCTGCAACCATGATTCACAAAATTGGAACTAAAACAATGATGTTTAAAAGCAGGGCGAAGATGAAAGTGACGTTGGAACTGACGTCCTACTATTTTCTTTATACATCCAAATTCACGCTCGTTTTCTATATGCTCGCACCGATTTGAGTCCAGAATGAATAAGCTGGTGTAAATAAAAGCATGTAGACAGAATAGAGTTTTAGTTATAGGACACCATTATGAATATACTGTTTAAATATCGGCATCAACAGCAGGAAAAGATTGCGTGTACTCCAGTTCATCTATTTTTAAATTTCAAGACGTTTATGAGTTGACTTGTAACTGGTTGTAAATTCTTGACTCACTTCAAATTCCAACAAATCTCTAGTTGTAGTTTCTTGACTAACTCCAAGGAAAAGCTGCTCTAATCTATTTAACTAACAGTGGTTGAAATATATTTTCAACTGTTAGCCGACTGTTGTACCGATTCTTCGCAGAGCCATATGATCCTCCGTTTATATTATTTAAGAAAAGCAGGAGTTTGTATCAAAACCAACAAGGGAACGAGTTTGTCATTACAATTTTGATTACTAAACGTCGTCAAAGAATTGAAGTCATGATTTGTCACCTTCTATCAATAAATCTTATTTTTCACTATTAGAAATTGAAGAGATTAAGAGGTCTTGTAGTGACCAAGGTTGGATAAATTATTTGAAAGCTAAAAGAAAGGAAAAAAAAAAGAGTTAAATTGGAAGTTTTGAATTATAAAAATAAGATCTGAATTATATGAAAGTTGAGGTAGTTAATCTTAACAAATGAAAAGTGTATGAGTGATTTTAAGTTTTGGTTTTCTTTTTAAATTCATGTTTTGATTAATTTCATTAAATTTATATATAAAATTAAAAATATTTTAATAAGAAAAATATGGTTCATATAAAGTTGTAGATATTATAAATATTTTTTAAACATTAAGAGTTAATTAAGTTAATTATGGAGTCAATTTGAGAAGGTGGAAGAGATATCTCAACTCATTATGGAGAAAAATCATTTTGATCTTCTAGGAGGATAAAAATGAATTAAATTAATTCACAAAATACATAATTGAAAGGAGAAATTACTATTTAGAAGACCGAGTTATCTACCGAGTCAATAATTAGAAATTTATTTGTTTATTGAAAATATATAATCAGTTCATATAAATTAGATACTAAAATATTATTTAATTTAGAGATAAATCATAGAAAATGATCGTAAATGATAACTGTGACAATTAATGATAAATGATAATAAACAAAACAGTATTATCATTTATCATTAATTATCACATTTATCATTTACTGTCATTTTCTATGATTTATCTCTAAATTAAATAATATTTTAGTATCTAATTAATATGAATTGATTATATATTTTTAATAAATAAATAAATTCTAACCAAACTAAAAATAAATAAATATTCTAATTATTGACTCACTAGATAACTCCTAAAAAGAAATTTTTCCTTTTAATTATCCATTTGATGAATTAATTTAACTTAGTAGTATCCTACTAGAAGATCAAAATGAAAATTTTCCATTATTAGTTTAGGTATGTCCCTCGCTTTCTCAGGTTGAGTCTATAATTAGTATAGACAACTCATGGTCTTTGACCTTATCCTAATCATTCACCTAATCTTTCAAAGAAAATTTAAATACCACATTCCTCTCATCATTCATGATATCAATTATTCATACAGGTTTACTTTATCAATTTTTTTTATAAAGTCATTTCAGTGTTATGTTCTGATTCCATCACAATCAATTCTCACAATACACTCAATTTTGAGGTTTGCAGTGAAGTTCAAAATTAGTATTTTTTATTTATATTTTCAAGTATTTATGTTTTTTTGGTTTCATTTTCTTGTTTGTACATTCAAATGAATATAATGTGAACATGGTAACCCATTCACTTAGGCTTGTCTAAAGTTTTTGATATTTTTTATTTTACAAATTTATTCTCTTCTCATGTGGTTTCAAAGATCACTTTTTATAGAAGGATTTTGGTATTAAAAATTAAGTCATAGTTTCATTGATAAGCACTAAGAAAATAGTTTTGACATGTAACATCTTATATTTTTATTTCAAACTGAATTCTTTTTCGTAGTACATTTCACTACTTGGTTATACAAAATATTATCTACACCATATAGAATCTATATGGCCATACCATCTGAACCATAGGATGTCTACCATACTTCTTAGTGTATTATTCTAACATATATTTTACCATATATATTATGTATTTTTCATTAGAATTTTATATTGAATATATTGTCTTTGTAGTATACAGAGTATTAGGGTTTGCAACATAAACAACCATATAATCATAAAATTATTAAGAATATACTAAAAAATTTATAACCATCACATATACACACATTTAAAAAGGTATACACATTTTGTCACATACACATAGATATATATACATCTCACAAGTCATATATATACACATTTATTTATAATTTATACATAATTCTTTTAACATATATATTGACACATACATTAATCTTGTATATATTTATGTAGTATATTCACAAATATTTATCAATTCTATATATTTTTATATATACATAGTATTAAAACTTGCATAAAATATAAATAGCTAATAGCCAAAAGACTACTAATTTTTTTTTTTTTTATTTGAGATTTTGCCTAGCCCTTCTCATAAGGGGCTAAATATAGTGTGTGAAAATTGATTTAAAATATATTGCCTAGACCCTATTTGTATTGGAAACTAGGACATAGGTGAAAAGGGATAAAGAAATATTCCTCTCCTTTTTTATTTTTGTATAAAACCACCAACTTTTATTTCATTGTTTAGGCCTTTCATGATTGTTGCAAAGCTAATTATAATCCTTATGTAGTGGACAAGGATATTTTTTTTAGATCATGCATCAATAGTTAGGCATAACAATATCAAGCATTTAAAAAAAAAATGTATAACTTGTGTATATAAAATCCAACTTCAATTATTTTTTGATAAAATTATCAAAAATCATGAACAATCTAAGGGTGTAGTTTGTTTACACTTTGAAATGATCTATTTTATGTTGATTTTAATTCTTAAACTATAAAATTATCCCTTGGAGAAATAATACCTTGAAATCCATATTTATCACTAGCCAAAGAATAAAAATATTAAACTTCTAATCCTATGGTTTTGTAGAATGACCTCAAGAATTCTTATTTTTATATAGTTTTTATTTTTTATTTTTGTATATTTTGTAGTATTTTTTATGTGATTATTATTTTTATTAATTTAATCAATTGACCATTATATTTGAGACCCAAATATGTGTTAGAATTATGAAAAACACGAGCCACAAGATCAAACAACAAAAAATGACACTTTCCATGTAAGAGATTTGTAAACAAAGAATTTATATATTCCTCACAAGAAAAAGCTATAGAATGCAAGAGGTCAAAAGTATCGAGAGAGAAAGAGGGGTCTCTAGAGAGATAATACAATGAGGCTTGAGTGTTATATAGGAGCAATCCTAAATTGTAAAGGGATTAGACCATGGCAAGTGTCAACATATCTTGCAATGAGATAGAATGACCTAATAATAGCTCACTTTAGTTAACATACAAAATCACTTAGTTAATTGAATAAGAAACTCCTAAGTTTAGGTTAAGTGCATGAGAATAAATTAGACTAATAATTAATTAAATATTAATTATTAGCTGATACATGATTAATCTGACACCCCCATTAAGATGAACTTAGGGAGTATCTAAAAACCCTAAAAATATATATATATATGATGGGTCTTGTAAAACAAGGTTTGGTGAGGTACCCATGTACAAACAAAAGATCTCTTAAAACTAGAGAAAAGGAGAAAACCACATGGGAAAAAATGCTCAAGCCAAAAGAGAGAAAAGTGAATCAAGCATTGAGAAATCTACAAATCAAGGTGAAGGAACAAGAAGCATTCAACTTAAACAATGTCCCAAAAAAGAGGAACATGTAGAACATCATTGAAGCATGAAGAAGCTATAGACTACTATCAAATGATGACTAATATAGTGTTGAAATGTAGAACCTCCTATGAAACAAATGATGATAAAGATCAAGATAAAAAGAATCTACGTGAGTGCCACAATGACACTACTCGAATTAGATTGAAAAAAAGAAGAAAAAACATCTGGAACTCGAAGATACAAATGTAAAGATCAATAAGACAATAATCTTAATGAGTGCCCCCAATGACACTACTTGAATCATATGAAAAATAAAGGAAAACATCTTTAATTCAAAGATATAGATGGTACATGAATTTTCATGAGTGACCCTAGTGGCATTAATAAACATGCAAGATGTAAGTTGAAAATATAGGTACCACTAGTCTCTAATCAAATTAAAATGGAAGGTCACCTCTAGTAAATAGGAATGCAAGAGTGTCCATATGGTAAATGATCCATATCATCAAAAACCATGTAACTAGCCACTGATGTATGTTGCATCAAAAAGTACATAAGAACAAAAAATAGATACATATATCACTCTAGTGTGAAAGCAAGGAAGAATTAGCACCAATAGTAGAAACCCCCCAATAATGCTGAAAAAGGGAGAGCCATGGTAGGTACACTGAAACTATGTGAAAGCAATAAGTCCATGTAGGATTAAAAACCTACAAATAAAATGGTGTGCAAACTAAGACACACACTCATAAGGCAAGAATCATTGGGATTAGCTACTATCATGGAAGGGAAACTCACTTGACAAAGGTGTGATGGAAAACTAGAGGAAAACACCAACCCCACCATGGCATTTTATAACATAGTACGATTACAAAATGCACAACAAGATGTACAAATCCCCAAATAGTATACACTAGAAGGGCACTTTATCTTAGTGTGTCTATAAAAGATAATGTGTATGAAGAGATGTCTACAATGCCTAAATAGGATATAATTATAGAAATACAAGAAGAACAACCATAAATGAGTCATGCCATGTAAACAAGTTCCCAGGAGCTAAAATGTGCAAGTAATTAACTAGAGTGTGAAAACACAAAAAATGAATAAAATGTACCTTGATTAAAATTTGGAAAAAGTGCATGAATGGCTGTTAAGAGCTCTGAAAGTTCATCCTAGTCATTAGAATCATGAAAAATAGAGAAATAGGTCAGAATTTATGAGCTGAAGACTAAAAACATCACCTATAACATCAACAGGTTATAGAATGCACGAGCAACAAAAATAGCTGATGATACCCACAACACTAGAAATTTTGTAGAACTAGCTTTCCAAAGATATCTTGTATGTGATGCGGGATGTGGTCGAGGTGCCAATCCCATGTGGGCAGGCAAGGAGTGCATGGGCCACTTGGATATTCCATGCTGCATGACAAAATGATGTAGGGTGTAGCCGAGGAGGACACTCTGAGCCATGTGGATGGTGTGCTCACTCTGCACCAGATGAGGGCTATTGTTATAGCCTGAAGTTGTTCCTTCCTTCCTCATTTCATGGCTACTATCTAGTCACACAATTTTGTATAGTGCAATTTTGAAGAATTTTTATTTTCTTTATGATTATTGATGATTTTCTATTGATTGTGAAGGCTGACACTTTGTTTATATTTGATTATGAAGGTTTAGCCACACCTTTTGATCTTAATTTTCATGTAACTCTCATGGTTACATTTGATTTAGTGTTGAAATTGTGCACATTTCTTGCTTTATTGCTGATATTGAATTTTTATTTGATCTTTCTTTATTTGACTAGAGTACTTATAAAATGATAAATTGTGTTTCCATGCTCCTAAAAAGGTGTAAAATCATGATCTATAGTTCTATATATGTTATGATATTTAGTGTTGTAAAATGAATAAAGTGGAATGTCTTGTTTGTAAATGATGTGTATTTAATGAAAAATGTGTGCTTGTGTATATAATTATGTTGTGCTTTATGGAAATGTAGCATTTTGATGTATTAATTGCTTAACAGTGTATTGGAAGAGGAATTGTAATTTAAAGGTAAAGAAAATGAAATAGTAATGCATTTGAAATTGAATACTTTTATATGTTTGTGTTATGAGAAATTGTGCTTGTTAGGATTAAAAGGGTGTAATGTCTTCCTTTCCTTGAAAGAAACTGATGGATGTTAATGCTAATATGTAAGGATTTTGAGTGGTTTATGTACTATGGAATAGTTTTGAAATGCAAGTCTTGATTGTGTTATTATTGATACATTGAAAACTAAAAGGATAGGTCACGTTGAAATGGACTATATAAGTATATATCCTTGTGAGATGAATCATTCTCAGAGGAAAAACTAGTGTATATTATTTTGATGTAATTAATCAGTTTTGATGTTGGCAATAGAAATTTGTAGTACTAATGTGTTATGTTTACACCCTAGTTTTATGACTTCCAGGAGTAAGCCAAGTTTTAAGAGGGGGGATGTAGTGCCCCTCCATTCTCACTTTGGATGTGTAGGTGGTTTGGCTAAGCAACCTGAAGATGAAGGATGCAAGCTATGGGCATATTTTTGCTATGGAAGTGCTTTGGTTATCTTTAGGATTTTCACTTGATTCTGACATAGTGTTATCATGATGATATGATATTATGATTTTGATTATTGATTATATTTATTATCATGAAGAGGTACTGACTTGTGTTCAAGTGTTGTGATTGCAAATGGAACATGAGCTTTTGTTAGTAATTTTGTGATTATGATGCATATTGTTATGTTATTACTATTATGCAAAGATTTATTTGGATAGTTATGTGATGCAATATTATATTGCTAGGATAGGTGGAAAGGGTGGAATCATACCATTGGACATATGGGGGACATACGAGAATGAGTTACGTTTGCTAGAGTCCCTTTCCTAGTGCTTCGACTATTATGAATATGTGCTCTAACTCGTATACTTGAGTGAATAGGTACTAGGCTACGTCTCCACCTAAGTTACTAGGTCTGAGTGTGCCTTGAAACCCAATGATCATTTGATCAGAGATAGCACCTGGTCCCCTTCCCTAGCTACCATCCTCGAAGATGATGGGTATCTGGTTTGACACCTTGTTGGTACTATCAATGGTCAGTCAGTGTTGCTTGAAGTTCTTCTTTTGACCCTAGATAGGATGGTCAGGTGATTGTTTTGGAATTTGGCTTAATTTGTCTAATAATATGTCTTTGGTTATTAAAATAATTTGTGGTATACTTTGATAAATAAATATAGAAATAAATATATAATCTTAGTTAATAATAAAATAAATCTATAGTGTAATGTTATAATCAATAAATAATAAAAATAGCATAATAAATAAATAAAAATGTATAAGGTTGGAATTATACAATTGCTTATAACGTGTTAATAGATTTTGGTGAATGGATTTACAATTGTGTTAATTGGGTATTAATTATATTTACCCAACTTATGATTTTAAATAAAATACCTTTAATTGTCCTAAATATTGAATTAATAAATTAAAATTAACTAGTTAGTTGGGATAGTCTAGTTTTTCCAATGCAATAGATATCTTCCTTCATGGAAAGAAATATTTTGGGTTTTGGGGAGGAAAAGGGGACTATTTCTTTTCTAGGAAAAAGGAAACTATCTATAAAAATTTTCCTCGATTGTTGATTATGCTCGAATGGTGATTCCAAAAATTTTGGATTGTGGTTTCAGAGAAGTTGAAATTGAAGTGAAGGATTAATCCCAAAATCAAATATTTGTCTCTACCAAGCATTGGATCTAGGATTGATTCCAACCTTCTGTTTATTTACTTTTCTAAATGTTTAATCAATGGATTGATTCCTCACTTTGTTGTTTTTTTAAAATAAATGCTTGAATGTTCTAATTTCCCTGGGTACGAGATATTTATCTATTTAGTCCAGTTTAAAATAGTTAATAAATGTATTTTCATATATCTAGTAGTTGTTGTATTACATGAGATCACACTTATTTACTCCTACTAATTGCATTCTTCAAAAGTTTCTTGATCCTTTTCAACAAATCCATTTTGTGCATGCTCTACAACCATTGCATTGCACTAGTTGACATCACCTTGAGGCATTCTTTTAAGGAGTTTGGGTGCCTCCTCTCTATAGCCAATTCTTGTATAATTTCTACTTGAGTATATATATGTCCTGCAACTTTTCAACTCTCACAGGTCCTAGGGTGGACCTCCTGATCCTCTTCAAAATTTGAGAGAGAATGCTTAAGATCTCCCAGCTTCATTTGAACCTATCCCAACCTAAAGTATGGAAACACAAAATCCTATGGTTGTTGGCTTTCCTTGATCGACGCCATGTAGTAGCAGCCAAGGATGTCATAATCACCTGCACTATGATAAGATCATAGCAATATTATAATATGAATGAGATTTCATGAGATGAGATCTCTTGAGGCTGTTTGTTATATTACCATGCACATTTCCTCCTTCCAACCCTAAATATGGTCTTAAACCTCATAAATAATGACTAAACATTGAATAATAAAGTTACTTTATTGATTCATGAATAATTATGAGCCTTTTCATAAATCTTTTCCTACAACTAAAATGTGTTCAGTTCCAAATTGTTAATATCTTGCTTGGATATACCATTCATTAACTCTTTCAAAATTGTAATTCATTCTTATGTTGGGTTTATATATTTAAATCGTAAGAAGCTGTCATGTCAACAAATTTGAACACGGACATTATATTTTCATCAAGCAGTTCATCACCTAGTCTATGTGCCCTAAACTCCACTGGATTTTGCCTATCGTTAGGAGATGGATGAAATTATGATCTCCTTTGGAATTTGATAATATTTGATTGATATATATATGTAATGGTGATGAGAGAGTTGTTTTCTATATACGAAAGATTATATGTTAAATGAAGATATAAAATGTCATTAATAAAATATTTTTATTTGGGTGGCTATTATTAAAACGAATACTTAAATTGTTATAGGAAAATGATTTGGGGTAAATTATTAAAGTGAATTTATTTATGTTTCACATATAAATAACTAAGAGTTGGGGTTTGGTAAGGAGTTATATGAAATTACAATTACTTAGTGAAATGATATAGTTAATAGTAAATTTTTCTTTCTTTTTAATTGATAATATAATATAAAAATATATGTATATATGTATTATATTAGGTTGTGGTACATATTAAGGGATTGATTTTCCTATTGTGAAAGACTGTATGGTAAATGAAGAAATAGAAGGTCATTTAATAAAATATTTTCATTGGATAATTAATATTAAAAATAATATTTAAATTACTATATAAATTAATTAATTATAATATTGCGGCATTGTTTTGCAAATATAATTGTTGGCAATAAATAATCTATCTACTAAATTAATGGGTTAAGTAAAAATGAGTCATAAGAAAGTTGAAATAATGTTTTAATTAAAGGAATGTCTTCATGGTTAAAATGTGATGATTGATTGTCTGCATTAAACAATGTGTCTTGATTATTAGATTAAGTGTTTATTCCATTGTTTATGATGGATGTCATCTATGTGGAGTATGTTGGGAAGTGTGTTGTTTTCTAGAGGTTTATGAGGGTGTATATTGGTATGTATGGTCCTTATGATTGTGTAACCTTGGAAGTAGTTTAGAAATGATGTGGGACATGTGTATTGTGTGAAATGTGAACCCTAAGGGGGTTGCCTCTTGTTCATGTTTGGATTTAGGTGATTGTGTTAAGTGTGCAAGATAGCCAATACCTTGCTTGATGGGTAGGGTTTACTAGTTGCAAGTAGGGGGAGTTTGTATGGGAGCGCGGGATTAAGAGAGGCTGCTAGGATAACCCAAGATGGGGGTCAAGGTCTAGGAAGATCTATCAGGACAACCCATATCAAGCTATGTCATGAAACTCCTCCCTATTGTAGTCTAGCATTCCCTAGTAATATTTCCTTATTTTATGGTGTGAGTTCCTTTGGAAGTGAAGTAAGTGTTGTAAGTGATGTTGGTGTTGTTAGCAATGATTGTGTTGGAGTTAAGTATAACCTTGTTTATATTAGCATGTTGGTTTCCTTGTTGTCTGTTGGGTGTGGGACCTTGTATTATCTCCTAGCATGGGGGGTGGACCTCAGGTTTCCACATGGTCAGGAGGTTGGTGCTTTTTCCTCCATTGGGTATTCTTGTTGTATGTTCGTGTGCGTGGAGGTTGATTGTTACAATGTGGAATCTAGTTCTTGCTCCTATTTTGAGGGAATCCTTTCATGCATTTGTATATTGTATTGTATCTCATTTTGTATCTCTTGATTTAATCTAATATAATCTTCCCATATGGACTAGGGGAAGCATTGTTGTAAATATTGTAATGATGTAACAATTATTGTTGATTTCATCTTGTAAAGAGTATTAAAAATTAATGCACCTTCATATGATAGTTAGATAGAAATGATTTTAATGTTGATTATCATTTGTCATGTTATGGAAGTAATTAATGTAGAAGCATTTAATGTGGCACTTTTAAATGAACTTTGTATGTTAGATCAATTGTGTATCCTTTATCATTGATGAAATGTTTCTTGTATTTTTGTTTTGTGAAGTAGCACAGTCGAGGAACCTTGGAGGACCTAGGTTTAGAATAGTATATCATGTTATGTTATGCATTCTATTGTTGTTTAAAAAAAAAAATCTGTTAATTTGTTATAGTTTAGTGTTGTCCTCTAGGGTTCCTTGGTGGGGGCATTACACACAATCTAGGGATGACAATGGCATAACTTTAGTACAGGGGTTCTGATTACGATAATGTATGAAAAATTAAGGAGCATGTTTAGCTTACACTTGAAAGCATCTTTATGATATCCTAGCTTATGTATAAATTTAATATTTCCTTTATTAATGATTTTATATAATAAATCATCTTGAATGGAGGCAAGATAAAATATAAGAATATCCACACCAACATAATTCTAATGGGGATTATGAAAACCATAAGGAAAACCATCACATCTAGTAGTTTTCTCATTGAACATTATAAAATTTGATTCTGAAAGAAGTAATAGATAGTAATAGATCAAAAAATATCATTGAGAAGAAGAAAGTCAATAAGGAAAAAAATTGAGGAATTCTTGCAAGGCATATCCTTTTTTAATAGAATTATTTTATGGTTTGAAAAACCTACTCATAATTTTTTTCGATATCGGGTTCTTTGAGAAATTTCTAGTCATATTTAAATTTCTTAATTTTGTAGTATTTGTGATAAGAATAAATAGCATCAAAATTTTCTTCAAAATATTGATCATAACATTCAACCAATGCATATTGGCCTTAATTTAGATACTTGTATCCATTTTATTATTAAATTTACTCTTCCTAGTAAAGATTAGGGACCCATAATTGTATGTTAATATTGAAGATGTTGGCTTGATCCATGGTGGTGGCTTGGAAGAGATACAGGGTAGTGGCCTCATATGCATAGAAAAAATATATTAATAGACCATAACAATATAGGCCAGGGAAGTAGGTTGTATGTTTGATAGCCCATTTTGCCAATCAATCTATCTTGTTTGTTAAATAATTTTCTCCTCATGATTCCACACCTTATGGATGTCATCTAATGTGTGTTGGTGTTCCAATAAATAAGTGTTTAAAAAATTATTTCTAGCCTTGGGAAAAGTAATTTATCATTCGATACAAACTAGAATATGATTATAATTATATAGAGTGAACTTTATCAAAGGATCCACCCAAAGAATAAATATTTCACAAAGGAGAAATATCACTAAAGAAAATCATAGCATGATCAATCTATTTATACACTCTATTATTTTAGGTCCAAAATTTATAGGCATCATGTATTGGGATAGGAAAGGTCAAATTTATTATACATGAACTATAAGCTTCCCTTTTGGTAGTTATCTAATACATGCAAAAAACTATATTACCATATGACATATCAATAATATTAAAATACCTATTAAAAATTGAAGTTGAAATAAACATTGTATTTTCCATCCATCACTAGAAGAGAGATCTCTCAACACCATTAGAAGAATAAAAGTTAATAATTTGAAAGAATGATTGTCAGTACTAAAGAGTCTAAATAACTTTTTTGGTGGGGTAGAAAACATGATGAACCAAATATGAGAGCTACTTAGGAGAAATAAAAGTGATAAATTCTCTATTATATTCATTGTGGTTGCTACAAAAAATGAGTTGGCTAGCTAAATAGCATTGTAAGTAGAAAATAACAAAATATAGTGATCTTAACCTCTTGTGGGAAATGGATATCCAAAGGTACAATTTATTTATGATAATACCTTATCATACAACTTGGGGAGGTCTATAAAACCTCAAACATTCTAAGAGAGAAATTATTGACAACAATCAATTAGTATGTCATTGCTATCCATCTTGTCAAAACTAGAGTAGGGATTTTGCTTAAACTCTTGAGAAAAGTACCCAACTAAATGTTGAGACTTTGAAATTATTATTTTTATAGTAAATTATCCTTCTAAAAAAATGGGCCAAGTGGTAGGATCACCATTAGAAGGATCAACCTCTATCCCTTTTTATTAAGGTTTATAAGACTCTCCAACTTCTAGTTTAATGGTTAGGTTACCAAAGATGTCAAACCATCAAAACTAGAGGAACCTATTGGGTTGATAATGATTGAGGGCATATAAAGGGAAAACTGAAAAATCATATAATAAATGCAACTAAAAAAGTGTCATCCTATTCAAGAGGCATGCTATGAAATATATATATTTGAGAACCTTATACACATGTGTTATGTATTCGAAAATATTTAATGTAACATGGTCTTTTGATTATGTCACATAAATTTATAAATTTTAGAGAGGAATTATTATGTTTAGTTATTGATATCATATATATTTGTTCTTTTGTGTCTATTATGGCTTCTATTAATTATGAATCTATAATACAATAAAAGGCCCAATGGTCTTATAATTTTATAGGCCTCTATGAAATCAAAATGAAAAAAAACATGTTTAACTAATATATCAAGAGTAGGAATTTTTTTTTTTATTTCATGTTTTTCCATTATTTCCAAGGAATCATATCTAGCAAGCTTTAAATAGTTTTACCTTAATCTAATAATATATTATGTACCCTCATCTTAAACATACAAAATCATATACTTAAATATCATAATAGAGGTTATATGTGTAATAAGTTACTCCTTAGTATAGTGACAAATTTTAGGGTGAAAATTTTCCTTGGATACTACTATTGGTTTGTCTATTTATTTATCTTTATCTATGATTAAATCTTGTTAAATATTACCTCTACAAACACCCTTCTGATCCATCTTAATCACAATGTGGAGGGATTATCTTCTCTCATTAATCAAACCATCATTGCTCACTCTTTATTGATCAATTGGTCTATCTGCCTTTGAGAATGATATATCACTAGTCTTGAGTGGATTGCTACCTCACTAAGTGTCAGGTGTAATTTTGGAACCTAATAGGTGGGACTTGATAGCTATCCATATTTAAAGTCCTATTTAGTTTTAGAATTATGAATTATGAATAAATGCAAGACACATGATCAAACATTGAACAAAGACACCTTCCATGCAAGAGATCTACAAAACAAAGATTTTCTATTCCTTAATAAGAAAATAATTACAAAATATCTAGATTATCAAAGGGTGTGATAATATAATGAGGGTTGAGTGCTATATAGGAGCAACCCTAAGTGATAAAGGGATTAGATTATGTGTAAGTGTCAACATCACATGTGATGAGACAAATGATCTAATAATAGCTCTCTTCAGCTAATATAATAAACACTTAGTTAACATAATAAAGAACTCTAAAATTTGTCTTACGTATATGAAATTAATTAGAATAATATTCGATTAAAGATTAATTAATTATTAGATAATGCATGATTACTCTAACACCCTCCTTAATATGAACATAGATATAGCTAAAAACCCTTAAAAGAGAATGTATTATGGGTCCTAACAAACAAGGCCTAATAAGGCACCCATATACAAACAATCAAATCTCTCACAGCTAGAGAGAAAGGAGAAAATAACATGGGAGAAACTCCTCTATAAAAGAGAGAAAAGTAAATGAAGGACGAAAAAATCCTCCAAACCAAGGTGAAAGACTAACAAGCCTCCAACAAAAAGAATGTCCCAAAAAAGATGAACATGAAGAACATTGATGAAGCACGAAGAAGTTGTAGGCCACTATTAAAAGATGACTGATATAGTAATGAAATGAAGAACCTCCTCTAAAAATAGATGATGATCAGGATCAAAAAGATAATAATCTGCATGAGTTCCCAGACTGACACTACTCAAATTAGATGTCAAATAAAGGTAATATATCTAGAATTTGAAGATACAAATGACATAGGTACTAATAGTCTAAAGAACACTGATCAAATGAAAATGAAAGATCACCTCTAAAAATAGGAATCAAAGAATTCACATATGGTAAATAATCCATCTCATTGAAATGCATTGGTTACCAATCATTGATTTATGTTAGATCCACATAGTACATAGGAACACAAACTAGATGTATACGTCGCTCCAAAAAATGAAATCAAGGAAGTATTAGTACCAATAGTAGAAACCTCCCATAATGCGGAAAGGGAGAGCCAAGATAGGTGCACTAAAACTATGTGAAACCAAGAAGTGCATGTAGGAGATCAAAGAACATCTAAACATGCAATTGAAAGAGTACCTGCAAATAAACCCCCCATAGAACTTTTATCATAGTGCAAGTACATAAGAAACAATAGGATGTGCAAAATCCCCAAATAGTATACACCAAAATGACACTTTATCTCAGTGTGTATGAAAAAGATAAATTACATGCAAAAGGTGTTACAATACCCAAATAGGACAAAATATTTGAAATACAAATAAAAAAGAAAAAAATCAGTCCTCCCATTTAAATGAAAATTTTGTAGGATCTCAGACATCTAAGTAATTCATAAAGTGAAAACAAAAAAAAACAAATAAAATGTACCTAGAGATAAATATGGAAAAGTACATGGATGATTGTGAAGAGCTCTGAAAGACCATCACAATGCCACTAGAATTGCAAAAAATGAAGAAATAGGTCAAAATTTATGAGCCCAAGACTAAAAAATACCTCTAGCTTCAATATACTATATAATGAACCATCAGCAAAAAAAGGGGTTACAAGACCCACACCACTGGAATGTTGATGGAGCTAGCTTTACGATGTTATCTTTCTTTCCCAATTTAAATATCATAGGCCCAAGTTATGGCTAAAAGGAAAAAATAGCTTGTTTAGTGTCAAATGAGGGGTCTTTGGGGCTCCTACCAACTATCTATACCATTGATTTTAATATGATGTCATGTTGATGCTAATGGATTATTCCAAGAATATTCCCTTTCACTAAAAATACCAACCCCCAAGAAAAATCTACTAGAATATTCCTTGTGCAATGCTAGAATATGAAAAAAAAATCCATTGGCCAGAAAAGGTAGCATACACCAAAAAATAACTCGTCCTTGTTGGAAAAGATAGAGGGTGCTAGAAAAGAAAACATTGCATTGGCCATCCATATTGGTTTGAACATAGAAAAGTTTATCCATGTAATCAAATAAATTTTGGAATAAAAATAATCATTCTAAAAGAGTATTAAAAATGCTCTACTTCTAATAAAGGACCTTAATATTAGTCTAAAGAGGAATCATGCACATGATAATAGAGGGGGAATATCCTCATAGGTTCATAAAATAACCTCAAAATAATCCTTTAGAGCATGAGTTATAATTGATTGCTAATCAAGGGTGTAGGTGTTTGTAATTCAAGAGTCCTTAAAATACCTTATATTTGATAAGTTGCAAGGACCCACTAGCTTGCTTGCAAGAACAATTTATTCATGATACTTATGTTTGCTGTCAAAATCATGCACCTTTCTGAATGCCACCATCTATTTGGGAATTGTATTGGTCTTCAAGTCCAGATGCCTTCCTTATCTAATCATCTAGTCTCTTTCTATTCTCTTTTAATTTCCTATGATTCAAAGGCATTAGTTTATTAGATGAATCTAACACTATTTTCATTATCAACAAACACTTTAAAATACCTCACATTATCAATACTTAATAATATGGAAACATTGTTGACTATGAATATTTTAAGACTTGAATAAGTATTAGGCTCGAGAGATTTAGTAGATATGTTATGGGTAGTTGCAACATGACTTATTTAGGTGAAAAACTTAAATTTTAAAATCATCTATATTTTTTTAAGTTCCACACTTGATTTTGTTAATTACTTGCTTGTAATGGGCAAGATAACTATAACCTAGCTAAGTGAACAACAAATTTAAAGTCTCTAAAATTTAGTACAACTTTAATCTTCCTTGTAGGTGTCATTTGTAATCCCAAGACTAACACATCCGACTAAATCATATTATTTTAAAAATAAAATTGAAGTCTAAAGATCGCTAAAAAGATCTTTTTGAGTGTTTCAATAATTTGTACAGTAGGGCTTGCACCTATCTTAACTTTTATCTATTAAATTTTAAGGTCCATATGTCATTATCAATACTTCCTTGTACTCTTTAGATGGTATGTGTGTTGTGTCCTAGTCTTGTTCTTTTACCTCCAATATGTACTTTCCTAGTTCAATGTTAGAACACATTGTTTTTTTGTTATAATTTTTCTTATGAGTTCTTTCATCAAAGGTGAAGGTGCATTACATATATGTGAGAGTAGGAACATTTTTTTATGTACTCCATACTCTATGTACAACCAAAAATATTTTGATTATTTCTTAGATAGTTGACTTTATAATAAATGCTACCTTTGATGGTAACTATTGTAGATTGGTTAGGGCCAACTTGGTGCTTTATGAGGGAGTGTGGAATATAAATTTATTCTAAGCTAGATGTATCAATATTGTTTGCATATATCAATGTATCTAAACCTTAATATAGGATGGCATTGTACCACTACTTAGGCCACATAGGTGATAAAGGTTTAAAAGGCATGGTATGTGAAGATATGGTGGAAGAAATTTTATATTTTTTATTGGGATTAAATTTTGTGAACATTGAGTACTTGGTAAGTAGAAAAGGGTGCACTTTTTTCAAGGAGTACAAGGGCTAAGGAGATTTTGTTAGTGATTCATAGTGATGTCTTTGGTCTTTTAGCTGTCGAATCCATTGGTAAGTATCAATATTATGTCTCATGCATTGATGATTATTCTAGACATGCTTGGGTATATTTCATAGGAAAGAAAAGTATAAAGGTTTTAACCAGTGTAGGGTATTTAAGATGCTTGTGGGAACACAAAGTAGTTAGAATATTAAAGCGGAAAATTTTAGTAATAGTGGAGAGTTCTACCCTAGTGAATTTTATGAGTTTTGTAAACACACTAGAATTATGATATAAGGAGAAATTCATATACACTACAACATAATTGAGTTATTAAATGTTTGAATTGAACCCTTTTATATAAATTTAAAATTATGTTGAGTAGCACTAATTTATGATATGAATTTTTGGGCTAAGGTGGTAAGTATTTTATGTTACCTTAAAAATAATTCTCATATTTCTATTGTTAAGGATAGCATAGTATATGAAATGTGGATAGATAAAAATCCTATTGTAACACATTTGAAGGTATTTTACTATGAGGCATTTATTCATGTGTTAAAGAATACATGATCTAAGTGAGACTTGAAACCATAAAGATATTTTTTTGTTGAATATGCTAAAATATAAAAGACTATAAACTCTAAAATCCTAAAATATTTTGAAATTCTTTTAAATAAAAGATGTAACTTTTCATGGAACTTAAGATTATGTCTAGAATAAAATAGTCAAGCCAGAGTGAAATGTACATTTTGAACATAAATCAAGAAAAGAGGATGCATTACAAAAATAAACAGAACAAATATACAAGATAATATTGTAAAAGATGAAGCAAATGCAGCTAGGACCTAAAATTTGGAAAAATGAAAATAAAAACCGCCAATTGTTTTCAAACGGAGTATTAATTCCTTAATAGGAAAGTTAACATAAAAATTTGGCCTATGGACCTAAAATTTTGAAGTCGGAGAACAAAGGGCACTGACCATAAAGAGTTCTCAATGTTTTGGGCAACGACCATGGCGCTTTCCTATGAATATACGTGTAAGGTGCAGATTGAGAGTTTCGAGTGCATTCCATACAGCTTATCTAAGTCATAGAACCCATATATTTTGACTTGAAATTCTAACCACTTTAGTCGATTCCAAATATTTTTTTTTATTGTGAATGAAGGGTAAGTCTGAATCTGGTACTGATTATGGCCATAAACAGCACACCTCAATCCGTGATAATACCGTTATAAAACAGTAGTAGAGGATACAATTCATGTAGTATCCTCTATCATTTCTTCAGTTAGTGATAATATCTCTGCTCCACCATAATCCTTTTTTGTATTAGAAATGAATGTTTTCAACTTTCTAAGATGCGGTGTTTCGAATTTGGGCATTCTTTCTATTGCCCTGTCGGCTACTCTGGGCGTTCTTTTTCTGTCTGTGAGCCGTTGGAGACGCCAATCCTCGCTTAAAATTCCCCCTGGAAACTCAGGCTTCCCTGTAATTGGGGAGACAATACAATTCCTGCGGGCGCTCCGATCAGGCACGCTTGAAAAGTTTTTCGATCAAAGAGTAAAGAAATTCGGTGATGTTTTCAAAACGTCACTAATGGGGCATCCCATGGTAGTACTGTATGGCCCGGCTGGAAACCGCCTCGTTCTGTCCAACGAGGACAAGCTGGTTGAGTTTTCATGGCCCGAATCTATAATGAAGCTGGTCGGGCAAGAATCCATGGCAATCAAAAGGGGAGAGGAGCATCTCCGCTTGCGTACCCCACTTGCTCGCTTTATGGGCCCGCAAGCATTACATAATTATTTGCCCAAAATGAGTTTCCAAATCCAAAGTCATATCGCCGAAAATTGGAAGGGAAAATCTCAAGTAAGCATGGTTCCTTTGGCAAGAGAGCTTCTCTTTTCAGTCGCAGCCAGTTTTTTCTTCGATATTAACGATCATTGCGAGAAAATGCGACTTCAGGAGCTAATGGAAACTGTAATTGCTGGATGTTTGTCTATTCCGATCGACTTTCCAGGAACTCTTTTTCGCAGAGCGCTTGAGGCACACTCCAGGAGTGATGAAATTCTTTCGTCTCTAATAGAAAAGAGAAGAATTGATTTACGTTCAGGAAGAGGGTCTAGCAATCAAGATTTACTCTCTTTGTTGATCACCTTCAAAGATGGAAGCGGGAATCACCTCACCGACAAGGAGATCCTCGACAACTTCAATGGTTTGCTTATCGCATCGTTTGAAACCACGGTTTCTGTACTTACCTCGCTCTTTAAGCTCCTTTCTTCTAATCCTGATTGCTACCAAAAAGTAGTTCAAGGTATGTGAAACTGCCTGTAAGGTTAAATAACACATATTTTGAGTTGTTTAGGTGGTTAGTCTCAAATCTCACTAGTTTCTTCATAATAATACCTATGTCACTAATACCCAACAAGTGCATACCAGAACAAATGGAAATTATAAGGAATAAAAAGGATGGAGAAGAAATCAGCTGGACAGATCTCAAAGATATGGCATATACATGGCAATCCGTTCAGGAAACATTGCGCATGATTCCTCCAGTTTTTGGAACTTTTCGCGAGGCCATCACGGATATTGATTACAAGGGTTATACTATCCCAAAAGGATGGAAGGTAAACTGTTTCTATCGATTTTTAATAAGTGCTCTCTAATTTTATTAAGTTAGTTTTCGTTTTTCTTTTCGTGAAATCACTGAGCCCAAATCCAGAATAACGACTTTAGGATTCATGTTTGTAATGAACAGATATTATGGACGGTTTATAGCACGCAAATGAAAGAAGAGTATTTCCCGGAGCCAGAGAAATTCAGGCCTTCACGGTTCCAAGAGGAAGGGAAGCATGTTGTTCCTTACACCTTCTTACCATTCGCTGCAGGGCAGAGAGTTTGCCCGGGATCCGAATTCTCAAAGATGGAGATATTGCTGTTCGTCTATCATTTTGTAAGAACTTTCAAAGGCTACACAGCCATTAACCCAGATGGAAAGAAATCGTCAGACCCACTCCTTGCTCTCCCTGCAAATGGGTTTCCCATTAAACTTTTCCCCAGACCCTAAACCAGTTAACCAAGGCAATCACAATGCATTAACAGCTGCACTTAAATGCATGAATAAATGGTTTGTCTGAAAAAAGATGTGGTAATAGAGTATATCGCGCCCTGAAATGGTTTTAGTATTATATCTTAGTTGGCGGATTGTATCCTCCAGTAGTTATAGTATTTATCCCTTCATCCTAATATATTTACCTGTGAAAATGTTTCCCGTTTGAGGTTATGAAATAAAAGATCATAAATCAGATTTCGTTTCTTGTTTCCTCTACCATATTTAGAGTAGTGATATCCATATTTATAATCATACGCAATCACTCTTGTTTTAAATCTTTGACATTTCTTACTCTGCACTGCAGTATCCATTCCCTTAAAATAAGTCGTTTGTTGTATATGCCTTAATATATACACTTACTAGGGTGTTCTCTTCAAAAGGTAAGGCTACATTATGATCGTGGTTAGCTGATAGATATATGTTACAGCATCTTATTGGAACATTTTAGATGTCTGTTTATCCATGTTTTCGAGTAATCCCAAATTTATAAATATGAATTATGTCTAGCTAATTTGCTTATAAGTAGCATCGCTTCCGTCGGAATAAACTAATTTATTTGGACGCAGACTAAACCATAGCCCAAATCACCGACTCGTGGCCAAAATCCGACGAACTCATTAATAAGAATAAATCGTGGCCATGAAAGCCTTTGAACAAGCAAAATTTGCCTTATGTAGTATTTTGCCTGTAAATATGCGCAATACAAACTCAAAATCAAACTTTTACCTCCTGAAATTACTGTCAATTTTCATTTATAATATTAT
>VDFB02281492.1:717700004-717847116 GCA_007258455.2 Sequoia sempervirens
AATCTCATAAAAAAATATTATCATTTTATTATGGTTAGGATGGTCAGACAAACACCTACTTCTGAAATTTTTCCTGAAATTTAAGTAATACCGCATTGAAATTTTAAATTTTCACCAAATAGATTTTGTTTTAAAAAAAATAAACCTAGTAGTTTAGAAACTACATTCAATTTCCCACAGAATCTATTCTTACATGTTTTTGAAATAATATAGATAACTTATTCAAATTTTTACATCTAGTTGCCTAACTCTAATTGTTCTGAATTTTCATTGCCACTTAAGGGCTTGTTTGGCATACCATGATCCTGCACATACCCTAATAGAAAATTGATTTAGAAGTTAGCTGAAAGGAATTTGAGAAGGATCTACAGAGGGAGTTCATTTTCGAAAGTGGAAAAAGGGTTGCTGTGTTTCAATTTGTCATCAAACGAAGGACTCCAGGTTCTTTTCAATTAATTTAATTCCTTTGTTTTTGATTGTTTTGTAAGGGAAATGAAAATCATGTCTACCATGTTTGAAATTGATAATTATGCTTAAAAGAAGATTTTGTTGTTGAAATTTGTTTGTGTCAACTTTTAAATCTTTTGTGGAAAATGAATGTGAAATCTTCTGATCTTTCTTCAACAAAACTAGTTGTGAAATTTTGATTGGAAAAGAAAACAAAATTATTCTTGGGTTAAATTATGCATACCCAGATTTGTAATTTTTTTGAAAAGAAATCAGATTGATATTTATTGTATTTTCTTTTAATTTATATTTATTTATACTAGTTTTCCAAAAATATGTATATATATTTATGTGTTGAGGTTAAATCTTGTATGCCCAAATTTATTTTGAAAAATAAAAAAAGGAATTTATATTGGGGCTGGTGGTCAGCTGAAGCCATACCACCCATGACCCCCATGTGGTTGCGCACAATCTCCATTGACTGTGCACAATAGTCGTAGGATGCTCTATGTAGCCAGTGGGGACTATGGCCTCCCCATGGGGAGGTATGCAGTACCCATTGCATGTTGTCCTTTTTTTAAGAAAATAATTTTTTGTAGTTTTTTTTATAGGATATATATATTATATATATATGTATATATATGTATATATTTATATATATATATATGTGTATATATATAAATAAATATATATCTTTGGGTAAATTTACAATGAATTATTCTTTTAATTTTTATAATATGAGTTATATACATGATTTTTAATATATGATTTTAATAGATGTTTTATTTATATATATTTATATATATAAATAAAGGTGGTTATTTATATGCTAAGATTATGGATTAAGTAAATAAATTTGCAATATTTTGGTGTAATCGTGCAAATTAGAAATAAACTATGAGGTTTTAATGAAATTGAATATTCTTGAGAAATTAAAATTATTTATTGGTGAAATTATTGTGTTTTAAAATGTATTATATGGCATTGTTTAACATAATTATGTACTCTCAAGATTATTTGTTGTATCAAGTGTGGTTTTCTCTTATTTGGATTTATGTCATGTGGGAAAACCCTTGAGTTAGTTATCCTATTATAGGAGCTTAAGTTGTTGGTTAGGGACTTCGAGAGGTGGGAGATTGATGTTGTATATTTGATCTTGTAATTTGATATTTGGCCCTATGTTTTGGCTTTGGTTGTGATTTCAGTGTTTGTGGGGTTGTACGAGTTATAGTTGTTTCATTGTGATTTTGGCGAGATGGTTTTTCCTTGCGGATGTTCCATTTGTTGGTTCAGTATTCTTGTGGTACAACTCCTTGGTGTTGGATTTTAGGGTTTGGTTGTCTAGGGAGATTGGCTTTAAGTGGGGTCTAGTGCACAAAGGGGTTGTTAGGGTAACCCACGTAGAGTTAGAGTAATCGTTGATAACCTAAGTAATTAATTAGGGGGTGAGTAGTTAAACATTAATAAGATAAATATGGATGCCTTGTCTGCCTGTTAATGCTATCATAGGCTAAAGGTGGGCCAAGAATGCCATGGTTGGCAAGTTCATTGCCTCATCTTCACAAGAGGTTAATGATTCTGCATGAGTAACCCTATGGAGTGGCACCTTTAGATAGGCTGTCAGGGTAACCATAGATGGAGGTGACACCTTGTGATAGGTTGTCTGGATAATCCATGTAAGGCCATGCAATGACACTCTCCTATAGCATTTCGTTTGAGATGTTTTTATTGAAATCTTCTGGAAGTGGTCTATTATTATGTTTCAGAAGTTTATTGTCGTTATGAGATATTTCTTTGTGTTCTTTTTCTCTTCGTGTCTCGAGTGTAGTCTTGCTTTATTATTTGGATGTGCTTGGTCGGGGATTCTTCCTTGTTTACCCCCAACATGGGGGTGGTTGGTTGGAATGTGCTACACACCCTATTTGGTCCCCTTATGATGCAGTTGTTTCATTCAGTGCAGAGTTTTTCTGATGTAGTTGATCCAGGATTAATTATTACTAGATGTATATTTATACTCGAGATGTATTTTATTTATTGATGTATCACTCCACCATGAATTTGGAAGACTTATGATGTAATTTTGCATATGTGTTCATTAGATGTATTATCAGACTGATGTAATGTATTATCATACCATGTAATCATTCTTGAATTACCATATGTAAATATTTTTTTAAATGTTATGTTGTATCTATGGAAATATGTACTTACTATCTTCATGATTAATTTATTGTATTTGCATGTATGGTTTTATGTGGATTATTCTTATTAATTTGGTTATCGTTAATGGATGGTTTTAAATGGTGATATGTGAGTGAATGGATTTCGTAAGTGGTAATTTAATGTTCATCTATTTATCTTTGCTACATATGGGATAATTTGGTAATGTCACCTCATGTGCCCCAAGAGATTTAGTTGTGCAACTTAGAACATTGTTATGATGGGAATACCTAATGTACTTTCCTTATTTTCTTAAAAAAAAAAAAAATTGTTGCATTTTTACTTGTTCCTTTGGGGTTTGTGTGACAGGGTGTTACAGGACCTTTTTTTTGAGACTATATTTAGCCCCCACTTTAGTGAGAGGATGAACCTGCTTCAAAATCACACTAAAGTAGACAAACACACACCAAGAGGGGTTCCAATAAACCAATGCTATCAAGGTGAGATGATAACAATCAAGAGGGGTGATTAAGCCCCGGAGATCAAGATCCCATGGAAAACCACATAAACACAAAGGAAATCAAATGAAAATTATATCAAGAACAATGAAAAGGCCTAACATACACTGCCAAAGAAGAAAGAGAAGAGAAAAGAAAATAAAAGAATTAGATCAAGGTTCGATCATTTTTCCATCACAATGTGGATCAAATATAGGCTATTTATCTAAAAAATGCATACTCACTCTGAGGTGATGGAACTCTTAATTGTTCACCAGGTGAGAAGTCCTAAAAGGTGAGAAACATACACTGATGGCTGGTATGCACTTACACACATGCAAGTGGCTATTAGGAAAGTCATGCGTCAGATTGGGCTTCTCGCTTAGCCATACCAAATTTATACCTTGTGATAACTTTAATAAGGTGCCACACAAAAAAATAATCTTCAAGCTTCATGAGGCAACCAAAACTTCATATGGGTATGTGTAGGATCATGATGGAAAAAATAGGTCCTTAAGTGGCAAATTTTTTAGAAAAATCAGAGTCAGGAAACTTGACGTAAAAATTTGAATAAGTTATCTATATTATTTCAAAAATATGTAAGAATATAATCTGTAGAAAATTGAATGTAGTTTCTAAAATACTTGGTTTTTTTTTTTTTTTAAATCTATTTGCTAAAAATTTGAAATTTCAATGTAGTAGTACTTTAATTTTAGGGAAAAAGAAGAAGTGTCTGTTTGACCACCCTAACCACAATAAAATGATAATATTTTTTTATAAGATTTTGGACATAAGTAGAGGACTCATGTCTAGATGTGATGCGTATTTTTTATAATTTTTTTCCAAGTAAATAATTAATTATGAATTTTTTTACAACTTCTAAAAAATATAAAAACTCATATGTCTCACCACCTTAACTTGGTCAAAACTTCATGAAATACAATTTTTCTTTTTTTAATCCTATAGTATGTGAAACATAGAATTTGATGCATTTTTTTGATTCCAAAAATGTCATACCATTTGAAAGCTATAGATTTTTTTCAATCAGCCTATCAATCAGGACTTTAGTCATAATTCAAATAGAAAATGAATAATAATTATTTATTAAATTAAAAGTAAAGCATAATTTATATTGGTGGAAAGCTGAGAACATCCTTTTAAAACCCTTTTCATTTCATCAATTTTGGGTAAAAAAAATTTCATCAGCCACACCCTACAAATACCCATCATATCACTTTTTGGCCCATCATGATCCTGCACATACCCATATGCTTGGAGCTCATGAAAAAATAGGATGGCACTACATGCATGCAACCTATGTTAGGAAAGGTCACTATATAAAAAAAAATTCAAAGTGCAACATGTAGAGAATGTTCAAAGGAGTCTTGCCTAGGTCATGTGAGGTCTTAAACTTAGGGAACATTCTACCTAATGTCTCCAAGAGAGGACCAATTAGATAATAGAGAATTTGCAACTTAGGGGATGCAGTGTGTCGCATCAATACACTAAGAGGAATGAAATATGGTAAGAGATATCATGCTCCTAAAGGACATTACACCCAATGCCATCCAAAAAGTGAAGGCTACACTAAGAACCATGAAAAAGTGAAATGCAAAAGAATATTGCCAATGTATTCCTGCACTTTAAAGGAATTGCTAAACATTGTACTATGAGCAATTAATTTAAAGTAGCAAATGAAATATACAAAGAAGAAGGAAGAAATGAGAGGTAACATGGAAATCCCTATGCCAAGTCATATGTTTCTGAGTAAAGTTGCATCATGCAAGAGAAAAAGAAAAGAAAGGGGTTTCCCCTAAAATGAAAACACCAAACACATAAGGGATCTATGGATTTGGGGTAGGTATGTTCTTTGCTCAAATATTTTTAGAGAGCTTGTAATTTCCATCATCCCTCAAATACACATAGAACTGGAAGAATGACACAAAGAATGTGCAAACAAAGAAAAACCTTTGAGGTCAACATGGAAGATACATAGGGTGTCTTGATGCCTTGCATCATCCCTAAAGGAAAACACAAGACAAATGAAAAAGATAAACAAAAAGGTGAAAGAAAAATAAAAATCCTTTTGGGTCAACATGGAAGAGACATAGGGTGTCTCGACACCTTGCATCATCCCTTAAAGGAAAAAAATAAACAAAAGTAAAAAGATAAACAAAAAGGTGAAAGAAAAGAAAAATCATTTTAGGTCAATATGGAAGAGACATAGGGTGTCTCAATGCCTTGCATCATTCCCAAATTGAAAACATGGGACAAAAAGAGGAAGAGATAAATGACATAGAGAAGAATGCAGGTATGGATAGAGGAATGTCACAATGAGAGAGAGAACATCAAATAGAATGTCATGGGTGGTCACATTATGCACATGCAATCATAGACAAAATAAAATGAAAAATAAATAAGGCCAAAGGCTAGTAAGGAAAATATGAGTCAACCTATGAGCAAGTCATATGCCTCCCAATCTCAGTCTATATAAGAAAAAGGTGAACAACAAACCTAAGAGACAAAATGTCAAATGCATTATTAGGGCAAGGATATCAACTTCTTTCCCCCACTAAGTGTGAGATAAGAATGAGTTGAGGTAGGTGATGGGGTAGGTTATGTAATAGTAAGAATAGAATGTTCTAAAACTATTACATGACAATGGGTGAAACAATATTAAGTTAGGAAATCACTTGATGGCACTCATTGCCATCGAAGTGAAAGTTTTTCAATACTAATTGGAATGCATGACATTCATTGATACTATGTCTGAGAATTAGATGATATGTACAATGTGGGACTTTTGAATCTTTAGGATATATTATTAATCTATTCATGGGTGGTAATGTTATTAGTTCTTTGTTGAGAAGTATTTGTAATTTCCTTTCACTTTCGGGTGGTGGATGAAGTCTGGGTTGTAATTTTTGTAATTTGAAATGCCTCTTGCATTTAATAGATTCAATAACTTCTTTAAATGGGATTAGGGAAGGAGGTCATAAGATTATCTTATATCTATCCTTGTTATTGTTATGATCTATTGATTGTTCTTTAGGAAGAAGGATATTCTGATCGGGAGGGGAATTCAAGATCACCATTCCATCACCATGAAGCCTTAGATATTTGTTGTGAGGCTTTATATTATGAGAGGGATCTTGATATCCTAACCCCTTTGTGTTTTCATTAGTTAGTTTTTTCTCTAGGATTTGATGAATTTCATGTTCACTTGTTGTATCACATCCTTTTTTACTTGAGATTGTGAATCCTTTTCCATATGTTTCTTCAACATTGGTAGGATTGTTGGTTACTTTATTATCATAAAATGGTTGAGTGTTTGCTTGTCTAGAGGAACTAGATTCACCTATTGTAGGGATCCTAGGTTCAACTTTTGTTTTAGGATGTAAATAACCAAACATCTCAAGAGGTGGAATTGTGGGAAGATCTTGTTGTTTCATGGATGGATCGAAGGATGCATTAGCTTCAAGGTTGTCAAGTTAATCATTTAAGAACCTATTCAAGCTATCATCATCTTCTCCAATTATGGCAACATCATGAAGATTACATGCATTAGAGTTGAGTGACCATGAGTGAGTTCAATTTCATTAGGTTCATTTCCAAAAACATAACTTGAAACATCCGCTAAGGACTTTAATTACATCCAAAGCTTATTAATGCACATATCCATGATGCAAATTTTAGATTCTTAACTATGCAACACTGTTGTATTTATGTAATTTTGACTTTAAGCAATGCACAAGATGAATGAATTTAAAATAAATGCAATGAATTGAATGAAACAAAAAGTCTTCAAAGTGCAATAGGAAGGTAATAGCAACAAACGAAAACTTAGAAAATGAACTATAAATTCTAGAAATTAGAATGAGAAATATGAAAAGGGACTAATTTTCCCAAGGTGGTGAGTGAGTCTAGGTACCATTTTTTTTTTAAATATATATCATAATTTTTGTATTTAATTTTATGCTTTTTATGTTTTTTGATACAAATATGAGATGAAAATGCACAATTTTACTGATTCTCAATGAAATTAAATGCAACAATGCAAGCTCTATGAGCCTTTCACTGATTGAAGAATTGAAACCCTAGAATGAAAATTAATTAATGAACAACCTAATGCAATGTTAATGCAAGCTAAATCTAGGATGTAAATGAACTCCAAATCAGAATTATGATGATCTAAATGCAAGTTCACTAAAATGAATAAAAGAAAATAGGGGGACTCTCTTTCACTTCTAGGGTTTTTGATCTAAAAGGAGAGAGGTTATTCCCTTACTCTTCACTCAAGAAAAAACCCTTTAGATTTCAATGCAAAGGAGATTGAAATCTAGTAAAGGGATATCATAGGGGATGAATGATATCTAATGAGGGGTTCACCACCAAGTGTAAACTTGAAAAAGACAATGAATAGGAAAGTACAATGTGATATGAAAAATGACCAAGAAAGATGAATAAAATGTAATAGAAATATATGAGACTAAAAGTGTGCACCTAGAAGGCTGAAGAAGATAGAGTGGAGGTATAGATCACTAAAAAATCTACTATTGATGTTGATTGGGACTCATTCACCAAGCTGGGAAAATCAGTCCAGTTTCAGATAAAATGTACAGGAACATGTTTCAACTAAAAGGGTATCTAGATCTATAAAAATATTTGTTAGGCCTGTACAGTGGAACTCATTCTCTAATAATGGTGAATCAGTTTTCTTCTACTTTTATGGAAGTTTTAAACTAGATTCTATGCCTCTCGGTCTACTATGCTCTTTTTGACTGGTTTCTAGATCCAACAATATAAAATGCGACCTGTATACCTTCTCCAAGCATCTTCAAGGCTTCATGACAACTTTGACAACTTTTAGGACTTGAAAAATTTTCTCCAACTTTTCTTCTTGACCAATATGCAACCTCGCCCTAAAAATCACACACAAGAAAAGGGAAAAATGTTGTGGTGGTTAGTGAATAGGGGTTTTCCTTGGTTAAACCCCTTGTTGGTAATTAAATCTTGAAATGAAAGAAAATATAAAAGGAGAATGATGAATGAACAAAAGATAATGTTGTAGCTCACCAAATATTTGCAATAAGGTACTGCAATGGATGTGGTTCTTGAATCTATCTTAAAGGAGGTGGATCTTTCTTGAACAACTTGCTTGGATCATGAACTCTACATCACAAATGTTAGCACAATAATAAGCATGAAGAATGCAATCTTTGACATGATGATTGATACTTGAAGAATGCTCTTGAATGCTTGATAATCTTCCCTTGAAATTCCTTGAAAGCTCTTGTGAATGTTCAAATGCTCTTTTGAACTCTCTTGAATGCTAGGTATGAATACTTGAATACTTGGGATGAAAATGAGTGAAAGAACCTTGTATTTATACTTAATTATGCAAGAATTCCTAAAATTACAACACTACAAGCTAACACCAGATCTAGAAGAATAAAATCCAATCATAAATTTGATTTAAATTTTGGTCACACAAGACTCATTCATCCAAGGTGGCGGATGAGTCCCATAACAAATAATGTATGGGAATAAAAATGAAAAATGCCTAGAAATGTGTGAAACCTGCATCGAGGCCAAAAAGACCTAGGTGGGACTCATTCACCCAAGGTGAAAAATTTGTCCCAAATACTAAATGTAGGCCACACAAGCTAGGAACACCTGAACAATGATTAGTTACTAATTTTTTTTCGGAATTATCCTTGAAAAGATATAATTAATGAGACTTGTGGATGAAAAATAGGGCCAATTAAAGCATAAGAAATCCCAATTTAATGAAAATCTTAGAGGAATGTGAAAGTGTGTTACAACACTTCACAACACTTTAGCAAGGAACCATTAAATTCCATTAGTTCACAAGGGCCCAAGACCTAATTTGAATGTGTTATCCATATTACAACACTAAATAAATCAACATTAAGCCAAAATCCACAAGGAGGACTGAAATGAGTGTGAAAATGTAAAAGGACCCTTTTTTTGACACTACAGATAGTCAAGCTAATAAATAGAAAAGAAGTTAGAAAATTATATCAATCATCAAGCTAGAAGGGTTAGTTTTTAAACAATTACTATCAAATTTATCCTTTTAAAATATCCTATATGGTTATGACTAAATTTGGTTGAAGTTTGAAGGTATAGGAAGGAAACAAGTGAAAATTTTGAACACATATACTTCTCCATCATATTCACCTCCATCTCACAATACAACCAATGGAACTATGGCTACCCAAATTTTGAAAAGTGTTTCATCCCCTCAAAAGAAATTTTCCACAATAAACCAAAATCAAATTGCCAACCTTCATAGTATGTTAAAAGAAATCCCTTATCCTTGGAGATATTAAGAACTTTGATACCATAAGGTATATACATTCCTAGGTTTAAGAAATAAAGAGGGAATGGAGATCTTTTTAACCATGTTTCCACTTACACCACCTTATGTAATGATTTTTTCCATGAGGATAAGCTCTTGGATAAACTTTTCCCTAGGTCTTTGAAAGATACTGCTTTAGAATGGTTTTCCTTGTTACTGAATAACTCAATTACTTCATTCAATGAGATTGTTGAGGCCTTTATTAACCATTTCCAAGTGCATATGACTCCTAAGATGACCTTAGCTAATTTGATGATGTGTAAGAAAAAGGATAATGAAAATGTTACAAATTTTATTTCATGCTATTAATCACTTTATTGCCAAATTGACATAAAGATTCTCGACCCTCACCTTCAACGAATGTTCATTGAGAACTTACAAACTAAGATACAAGATAATATTTGAATGATGAATTTTTCTTCCTTTGTACACTTGTGTACTTCCCTTCATGATTATCAAAACACAGTTAGTAGTCGTGAAAGAAAATCCACCTCTAACTGACCTAAAAATTTTGAATCTACAAATCAAAACAATTACCAACCTTTTAAGAAATAGAATAAAGGATTCCTTAAACTAAATCCCCCTAATTCAGCCTAGCATGTTGATACCCAAGTGACTACTATAAAGTAGACAACTCCTTTTACATTTGGGGATTTGGTTCGACAATTTACTCCCTTACCTAATACCCTCAATAACACAATGTTACAACTTCTAGAATAGAAAATGATTTCCTTACCTCCTGTAAGAACTCCCAATCCTAATAATCCTTTACCCCCAAACTTTAGATCTAATTCTTATTGCCATTATCATTAACAAAATGGACATGGTACAGAACATTGTAAGCATCTTAAACATCTTGTCCAAGACCTCATTGTTTTAGAGTTGACTTCAAATTGGAGGTGTTAATGATTAAGGAAGTAAGTCCATTTCCCCTCCCAACCAAAACCTACAAATCTCTACCAAACCCATGCCAAATAATAGTATTTCATTTGTCAAAGCTAGTGAAACTTAGAAGAATGATGTGATGAATGTTATCACAGATGATGACAGCATGGATACTATTGAACAAGGTGTGATGGATACTGATAAACAATACCATACAAATATTATAGTTAGATTGATTGAAATCCTACCTCATAAGGGTTGAACTAAAAAGCATCTTGACATTTATTTCTCCTCTAAAGATATAATTAGAAACAAACCTAATGGTCCTCTTTACATAGTTGACTGAATTAATGACAAGCCTACTAATGGGATATTGATTGATCCAACCTATGGAGAGAATTTGATCAAGGAAGAATTATTACTTGTGCATGAACTCTATCAAGATACATATGAAAAACTGAAAGCATGGATAAAAAAACATAATGTTTTTTCTTGCCCTATGATGGGTTTGATCACCCTTCCTTTAAAAGTAGGACCAAAACAATTAGATGTCTCATTCTCTATCATCCTAATGTCGAATCAATTCCATGTGAAGCTTGGTTATCCATGGCTATGCTCCATGGATTCCATCCCATCGGTCGTGCATAAATGTTTAAAGTTTCCCTTTGACAATGATACTTTTATTTTGCACCATAGTGGCTTTAATCTTGTGTCTTCTTGTGGGAAATTTTCACTAGATTTATTTTTACCTAAGCCTATTGAATCTATTAAACCTTATGAAGACTTCTTTTTCAAATCTTATAGAAATTTTAAGGTGAAATGCATAGAAAAATTATCCCTTTGAAACATGCCTCAACCCATGATTGAGCCAACACCCTTTCCATATAACCAAGGCCAACCTAAGAAATCCTTTTTCTATCTCTCACAAATGACCAAGAGACAACCAAAAAAATTCCATCATGCCTCCTAAGATAAAAATAAGTTTGAAAATCTAAAGAGAATATGGTTGAAAAAACTCATGCGGTTCCTTCCATTCATCCCCTTAGGTAAGAAAATAAATCTATGGTTGATAGACCCACTCCTACACAAACACAATTTGAAAATCATATTAAATAAATAGAAATACTAGAGAGTGTAGGCATAGACATCATGCTATTGCTTAAAGGTTAAGCAAACAAAACAACAAGCAACATCAACATCCAAACCTATTGAAGCAATACACGAGGAGTCTCCCTATTCTCCACAACAAAAATATCCTACATCCTAACTACAACATGGACTAGCACCCTCTTTATAAATTATCATTCGACCTCCCGCTATGATTAACATAGACAATGATGACGAGATTTCTAAAATTGATGAGGAAGTGGATAATGAATTGAATACATTATTTTCCTCTTCTATGAACTTAAATGACAATTCTCCTAAGAAGAGTGTTGAACCTAGTGATGTTGCTAGTACCACACTCGCTCTTGTCCCATTTCCTATCTATCTACCTTTTGTATGTAATAAACAAGATTGGGATTTGGATGGCCTACTATAGGTTGACTCACATGTGCCTTACTAGTCTTGTCTTTGTTTTATTTTCATGTTATGTTTGTGATTGCATGTGCACAATGTGATCCCTCATACTATTATATTTGATGTACATCTCTCTCTTTGTGACATTCCTCTATTTGTACCTAAATTATTCTCTATGTCATAAACATTTTATTCTTTTTCATTGTCTTGTGTTTTCCTTTTGGGGATGGCACAAGGCAACGAGACATTTAGGTCTCTTCAATGTTGACCCAAAATATTTTCCTTTAACCTTTTCTTTTTCTTGTGTTTTCCTTTTAGGGATGATGCAAGGTGTCGAGACATTTAGGTCTCTTCCATGTTGACCTAAAATATTTTCTTTGTTTTCACTCTCTTTGTGTCACTCTTCCTATTCCATGATTATTTTGGGAATGATGATAGTTCCAAGCTCTCTAAAAAAATTGTAGCAAATACAAACTGACCATGAATCCATGGATCTCTTGTGTGATTTTGGGATTTCATTCTAGGTGTAACTCCTTTTCATGAGGTAACTTTATTTGGAAACATATGACTTGGCATAGGGATTTCTAAATAAGCTCTCATGTCCTCTTTATTGTTAGCATTTATCATTTGCTACTTTAAAGTAATTGCTCATAGCATGGTGTGTAACAATTTCTTTAAAGTGGGAGCATACATTGGTATTATTATTTTGCATTTCAATTACAAATTATGTTTTATTGCGTAGTCTTCTTACTTCGTATGATGCATCTTTCTCTTTGTGGTAACATTGGGTATGTTGTCCCTCAAGAGAATGATCTTTCTTAGCATATTATATTCCTCTTAATGGATTGATGTGACACACTGCATCCCCTAAGTTGTGAATCTTCTATTCTTCAATTAGTCATTTCTTGGATATATTAAGCACAATGTTCCCTAAGGTAAATCCTTACATGAACTAAGAAAAACTCCTTTGAACATACATTACACTATTTTGTATTTACAATAGTTGTTATATGGCCACCTTGCATAACACACTTTTCTTGCTTATGGAGCCATCCTATTTGTTCATGGGTGTTAGTATATGAATTTTTGCTTTCCTCATGAATCATATTGTTCGTGTTGTGTGGAACCTTATCAAATTTATCATGAGGTATATATTTGGTATGGTTAGAATATGGGATAAAAAATTGGGCATGACATTCCCATAGCCACTTGCTTGTCTATGTGAGTGAATATCAATCACGTGCATATGTGGACCTCTAGGGGATCACCTAGTGGACGGCCTAAGATCCCACTAACACTTATGAGTGTGTGTTTGGTTTGCATAGTGGACATCGTGTTCCACTTATAAAATTTTTTTTGGACAAACAACTTAAATGTGGTCAACATCGCGTTGTACAAATGGTCAAGGCTTGAACCACCCCTTTTGTTTTTGTTTATCTTTCTTCTTTTTATCTTGGTTAGTGTATTCTTGTACCTTGTTGTTTCTCCTTATATCATTCACATGTTTTTTCGTTTGTACCTATGTTGGTTTGCCATAGGATCTTGATCTTAGGGGCTTGTGCAATCCTCTTGATCATTGTTGTCCTATCTCACTAGCATTGGTACACTTGGACCCCTCTTGATGTGAGTTTATCTACTTTATTGTGAGTTTAAAGCAATTTCCTCCTCTCACTATATTTGGAGCTAAATGTAGTGTAGAAAAATGTATCCCTTTAAATTTTCACTTTTTTAAGCCCTCCCTGCTAAAAATGGGCCTGTTTATGCCTTATTTGGTCCTATTTGGCATCTCCAAGCTTTATTTAATGCAACGTTTTGAGGATAATCTTGACACTTATCTAATGACCAATCATAATTCATGATTTTGGGTTGTTTGTTCCAAATTTAGTGATCTAGGACTCATATACCACCTTGGGCATATGTCTCCCACCTAAGTCTTGGGGCCTAACCCTGAATTTGGCATAGAACTTAGTATTTCTTGAAATTTGTGTACCAATCTTAGGCTATTAAAACTCATATTGTCTAGCTAGAATATGAGTCCCACTTTAGCTTGGACCTATCTTGAATTCCATTCTTGGTGGGATTTTATTCTCCTAGATTTGATGTCATCTTGTAGTGTTGTAATTTCAAGAAATTTGGCATAAACAAGTATAAATATAAGGTTATTTCACATATTTTCACCTCGCAAGTTTACAAGTCATCTAATAAACGTTCATGAGAATGTTTTATCTAGAAATTCAAGTGTTCAATTATTCAAGAGCATTCAAGAGCTGATTATCTTGGAGCTATATTCAAGATTCAAGTATCATGTCAAATTCAACATGCATAATGTGTTTTTATGAGCTAACATTTGTTATGTAGGTGTTTCATGATTGAAGCAAGCATTAAGGATCAAGTTTCATATAAAAAATCTAGAGTCAAGATGTGCATTCATGCTAGCCATTTCATACAAGATTGCAGCCTTCATATCAAGGGTATAGTGAGTCGTAACATTGCATATTGTTCATTCATCATTACTTCATTCTATTTCATTTCATTTCAAGTTTTGATTACCCAAACGAGGTTTTACCAAGGCAAACCCCTATCCAATAAAAAATCAACAATTTTCTCTCTCTACAAGTGTGATTGGAGATCTAGGTGATTTGAGACTTAAAGATCCGGGTATGTGTAGGATCATCATGGAAAAAACAAGCCCTTATGTGGCAAAAATTCAAAAGAATTAGAGTTAGGAAACTTGATATAAAAATTTGAATAAGTTATCTATATTATTTCAAAAATATGTAAGAATAGAATTTGTAGAAAATTTAATGTAGTTTCTAAACTACTAGGTTTATTTTAAAAAAACACATCTATTTGGTGAAATTTTGAAATATCAATGCAGTAGTACTTAAATTTTAGGGGGAAAATAAGAAGTAGGTGTTTGTATGACCACTCTAACCACAATAAAATGTTGATATTTTAGATATAAGTAGAGGACTCATGTTTGGATGTGATGCATATTTTTTTATACATTTTTTCCAAGTACATAATTAATTATGAATTTTTTATTAAAACTTTTAAAAAATATAAAAACTCATCTGTTTGACCACCTTAACTTGGTCAAAACTTCATGAAATTATTATTTTTGTTTAATCCTATAGTATGTAAAGCATAGAATGTGACACATGTTTTGGATTTAAAAAATGTGATATGATTTGAAAGCTATAGATGTTTTTCAATTATCCTATCAATTAGGACTTTAGTTGTAATTCAAATAGAAAATGAATAATTACTATTTATTAAATTCAAAGTAAAGCATAAATTATATTGGTGGAAAGTTGAGAATCTCCTTTAAAAACCCTTTTCATTTCATCAATTTTGAGTAAAAAATAGTCGTCAGCCACATACCCTACAAATACCCATCTTATCGCCACTTTTTGGCCCATCATGATCTTGCATATACCCATGAATTGAATAGAGATATTGGAGAAAGTTGTCAAAGTTGTTCAAAATTTGTCATCTCATGGAAAGTCACCTACAACTCATAATTTAGACTTTTAGACTCAAAGATCGAATAGGGGAGAAGCTATAGAAGATCACTACAAGATACCTAATTTTTGTACAAACCCTAATACTGGGATTACATCACCATCTTAGGTGTATGAGTCCTAGTATACCACTTTTCAATAATTTTCTATAGATCTTGGTTTACTAGTTGTAGATTCCAAATTTAGCCAAAAACCCTAAACCAAGACTAAATCACCCAGTTTCGCATATGAGTCCCAGTTTACAACAAAATCCATAATTTCAAGATCACAGACCTTGTTTCAGGCATCTCCATTCTTCTAGGTACTTCTTTCTTTAGCCTAAGTTTTATATTCTAATTTTTAGTTTCATTTTCTACATCATATAACCAGATTAGCATTTTCATTCATTCTTTCTTTCTAAGAATTTTCTTAGTGGTGAACCCCTCTTTAATCACACCTAAGGAAACCCTTGCATATTTACCTTTTCCTCAATTGAGTACTTAGTTAAGGGGTCTTGGTTTCCTTTATTGAACTAGAGTGAAGTAGGACCCTTTTCCCTTGTGTTCCATCTCCCTAGAGGTGAAGCACCATAGTTCCTATGTTTTAGGTATGTGCTCATGTTTTACAAAAAAAATAGTCTTTATTATTCTAATTTTTTGAACATTTCTATGAATTTCCAACTTTTAAAATGCTACATCATGTCTTCAATTTATGAAGATAAGTTTTACCATCCTCCCTTTCACTAAAATTCTATTCATTTACATCATTATCATTCATACCAATCAAAACATATTACTAAATTCTCCCCAAATAATTTATTAACAACAAGTTATCAACATATTTTTTATGCTTACCACCCATCTAACCTTGCTCAAGCATCATGGTAGCCTACATATAGTCATATTTACCCCCAGAAAGACCATTTTAATTTAATCCAACATAGTTCTCCTCATAGCCAACCTTCAAATATTGGTATCCTAAGCATCAAAGATATAATATTGAACTTCCAAATACAAATGAGTGAAATTTAAGAAGATCAAAGTATGACTTTCAACAAAAATATTTGGCTTATTAATCCTACCAACACTAGAATGAGTTAGCGTACTAGAGGGAGAGATGTGAAGAGTGTCTTGCAAGAGATATTGTTGTAAAACAAGAGAAAATGTGGTTATTTCTTTCCCAAGTTCAAAGGATAGAAGAACAATCAACTTCTTATATTCAAAATCAAACTATTGAAGAAGAGTCTCCCAAGTGTACAAGATTCCAAATTTTAAGCAAGGAAAGCCTCCTAAATCTTCAAGTAAGTTTGTTGAATTTGGAATTCCAAGTTTTAGGATTCTTATAAGATTTTTATAAGAGGGTGCATAGGAAACTTTAAGACAGTAAATTTTCTAGTCTAAAGGGTGCAGATGAATTAGTCATGCCACCTTCTCAATTTGATATAGAAAGGAAGAGGACAATAGCTTTGGAGTGGTGGGCTATAGTTATATCAAGGATATAAACAACATACATAAACTTTTTTTCAAGTATTGGCCCTAAGGAAATAGTAGAATTTTTTTTTTCAAAACTAAATAAGGGAAGTCTAGGATTTGATGTTAACTAGCAGTGGATTGCAATTTTATGGATGTGAACCACAAAGTTCCTCTAGAAGCTGAAATACTACTTTAATTCCAAAGACTACACCTACCTAATGTTACAAATACTATTATCTTAGATTATTCAAATGAAAAAATTCTAGGTTATGTTGTGTAATGAGGGAAAAGGGCCCCCCCCTAACATAGCCTTGATTTAGTGTTGCAATGTGTCCAACATATTCACATTAGGTCTTGGCCCCTTGTGAATTAAATGAGCTTGTTGATACCTTATTTGGAGTTTTGTAAAGTTTTGTAACACACTTTCACACTTTTCTATGGTTTTATTTAATAATTGGGCTTCTTTATACTTTAATTGGCCTTATTTTGCATCCACAAGCCTCATTTTATGCATCCTTTTGAGGATGATTTTGACACAAATAAAAACCAATCATAATTCAAGTGTTTTTAGGATGTGTGGCCCAAATTTAGTAATCTAGGACTCATACACCACCTTGGGCGTATGAGTCCTTCCTAAGATTTTGGGTCTCGATCCTTGTTTCACACCTTTCTAAGAATTTTTGAATTTGGTCCCATAATTTATGCCTAAATAGACTCATTCGCCACCTTGGGTGTATGAGTCCCGTGTGGCCCAAAATTAAAATTAATTCAAATTTTTGGCAAGATTTTATCCTCCTAGATCTAATGTCGGCTTGTAGTGTTGTAGTTTTTGGAATTCTTTAATAATTAAGTATAAATGCAAGTTTCTTTCACTAATTTCACACCTAGCAAGTTGAATTTGCATCTTAATAGAAATTTTGAGTTTACAAGAGCATTCAAGAGCATTCAAGGGTAGATTATCAAGCATTTCAGAGCATTCTTCAAGCATCAAGTGTCATGTCAAAGACTTCATGTATCATGTTTTTTTTTGAGCTAACAGTTGTGATGTAGGGTTTTATGATTAAAGTTAGCATTCTAATCAAGATCTACATCCATTTGAGCCATCTCACATATGTCTGTAAAATTTCATTGCTAGGGTTTGGTGAGTTGCAACATCTCATTTTTTTCATTCATCATTCTCCATTCTTATTGAATCATTTCATTTCAAGGTTTGAATACCAAAATGGGGTTTGACCAAGGAAAACCCATTTCCACTAACAAAAAAACATTTATTCCTCTCTTTAGTGTGTGATTTGTAGGTTTAGGTTGAAGATTCATTGATGAGAAAGCTTGGAAAAAGTTGTCAAACAGATCAAAGTTTCCAAAGTTGTCATCTTGCATTGGAGATACTTGGGGAACCTGTACATGCTGCAAATTAGGGAAGCACAAAGTATACCTTGAAGACCAAATTCAGACCTTGAAGTTTTAGAAAACTCTAACTGGACTGATTCACTAGTTCTAGCATATGAGTAACAATTTAAGTCAAAATTTAGGTTTTTATAGATTTGGATACCCATTTTCTAGATTCATGTTTCTGCATAGAAACCTAGATCTGGGACTGATTCATATAGCCCGACATATTAGTCCCAATCAACATTAAAGTCACTATTTTCTACATTTCAAACCCTTGTTCAATCTTTTTTAGGTTTCCATGTACAAAAATTTCATATTATAGCATGATATTCTATTTTACATGCATTTCTAGGTCATTTAGTTAAAGTTTTCATTAAATTAGAGTTAAGCATTACATCTTGTAGTGCATTTGTCTTTCCAAACCCTAGCTTGGTGGTGAACCCCTCATTAGTTTGTAATCAATCCCTAGGATATCCTTATTGCAATATCTCTTTCTCTTTTGCATTGGGATATATAAGGTTATCCTTGAATGAAATAATTGGAAAGTTGGTGTGCTCTATGTTCTAAACCATACGAAAGCATCCTATCCCATTTTCTACCATTTTATATTAATATTGGGTAGGATGAATCTGCCATTTTAGATAATAGTGATAGTTGCAAAGGAACAACATTATATTTTTTGATTAATGGTTTGCGTGAGACACTAGGTATGTGTGAGGTACTCCTATCTTATGGTCTTGTTGAGAAGATAAATTATTTTATTTATAAGTCCTTTGAAGAAGCAACATGATGTTAAAATTGAGGGTATGTGCAGGAACATGATGGACCAAAAAGTGGCAATATGATGGGTATATGTGGTTGATGACTCTTTTTTTACCCAAAATTGATCAAATGAAAAGGGGTTTTAAAGGAGATTCTCAACTTTCCACCAATATAAATTATGCTTTACTTTGAATTTAATAAGTAATTATTATTCATTTTGTATTTGAATTACGACTAAAGTCCCGATTGATAGGCTGATTGAAAAACACCTATAGGTTTCAAACAGTATCACATTTTTTGAATCCAAAACATGCATCACATTCTATGCTTCACATACTATATGATTAAAAAGAAAAATTGAATTTCATGAAGTTTTGACCAAGTTAAGGTGGTCAAACATATGAGTTTTTTATATTTTTTAAAAGTTGTAATAAAATATTTATAATTAATTATTTACTTGGAAAAATATTACAAAAAATATGTATCACATCAGGATATGAGTCCTCTACTTATATCTAAAATCTTATAAAAAAATATTATCATTTTATTGTGGATAGGGTGGTTAGACAGACACCTACTTCTTATTTTTTCCTTGAAATTTAAGTACTACTGCATTGAAATTTCAAATTTTCACCAAATAGATTTTTTTTTTTATAAACAAACCTAGTAGTTTAGAAACTAAATTTAATTTGCTACAGATTCTATTCTTACATATTTTTGAAATAATAAAGATAACTTATTCAAAAAATTTATGTCAAGTTTCCTAACTCTGTTTTTTCTAAATTTTTTGCCACTTAAGGGCCTATTTTTTCCATGATGTTCCTACACATACCCTTGAACACATTTCATTATGGGTCTGATTTTCATAATGTTAAAAAGGATAATATATACCATTCCAAAGAAAATAGCAATTGTAGGCTTCAGATAAATAGTCCAAATTAACTTCTTGTTGAGCCATCAACAATGAAGAGAACTAGAAGGAAAATAGCCATGTGTAGGATACAATTGGATGGGCCCTTACTAGGATATTTGAATTTCTAGATGGTCCAATGATGACGGCCCCCATAATCATAGTCAAATTTTCAACATATTATTTCAATGTTGATTGAGTCTTAAGCATGTGCCAAATGTTGCTAAGAAAGTCTATGGTTCCTTGCATTTTTTGGCCCAATGGTATGAGGATAGGGAAGCATCTTCTTCCCCACTTTCACCATTTTTGCAAAACATTATTCAATCTCATCTTGATGCAGCAAATAGGGTTGATGCAAGTGAATCTAGCCTACAAGCCTCAATATATGAGACCTTGAATGAGGTTGTAATATGTTCAAGAGAGGAATTACCTTGTATCATTATCCAACTTATTCTAGTGATCATGGGTAAGCTCAATTTCACATTGGAAAAAAAGAAGCTATGATAAGATGGGAAAGAAGAATAGATATTGGGAGCTATCATCAAATGACACATGAGGAAGAAATGTGAAGAATAAGAGATTTTGTGTATATAAAAGGTGCGGAATTTAGGAAGTGCATGCAAGAGTTCTAACGATATTTGGGGATGGGTTATCAAAACTTTGAATGGTATCAATTCTATTCCATCATAGTGGGTGTGATAGGTGATATATGTAGGATTTGGATGAAAAAGTATTACCTTTTCATGATAGTATTAAGAAACATCTTCTAAAAGCTTCCAAAATATCTATCAAGCAAGGAACTTCACTGATCTATAAAGCTTCCAATATTTTCCTTTTTTGGGGATACTGCATTGGCTATTGGGGGGCATTTTGGGAGGTATTTTTCATATGAAATGCCAATGCTACAGGGGGTAGTAGAGATATCTATGCACTTTGTAGGTGATGATGATGAAAATATTAAATACATTAAACATTTGTGTAATGGAATTCTAGAGGTGTACTCAAGAATTTTTTAAGGTTTAGAAAAATCAAGAAAGTTTGATTCGATGATTTCTTATGTAGTTTGTTGAGATTTTTTATCAAGAAATGGACATGGATGAACATGTGACAATGGCTAGAGTTGGAGTTATTGGTGACTTAGAGGACACATTGGGACCAAATACTGCACCTTGCTAAGGTATTCTATGTTTACAAAAAAATTGTTGATGAATGCTTGTTTTCCAATGATCAAATAATAAAAGAGACTATTGCATGTGTTTAAATAAGTGTCCATAGAGTTGTTTCAAGTTGATTTATCTAAAATTTCTTGAAATTCATATTGTCATTTTGGTACAATACATTAATGGGGTTTAGGATTACATACTTTTCATTGTATCAAATGATTTTTTCACATGAAGGTTGCCAACATTTTATAGGGTCTTTGGGACATCATGTTGAAAGCCAGATTTTTGGCTAAGGGGTTCCTAGGTTTTTGTTCCAACCTCTGCTAACTTTTCAACTCTTTTGTCAGTTGCTAGAAAATGCTAACTTTGTAGTCTTTCCTAAGCATTGTTTGTCACCTATCCTTAGAGAGCTCATGTTGAATTGATAATAATGAAATCAACCCTTGATGCTAATGATTTTTGAAAAGTTAGCATATTCACATTGCATTATTTTTTTATATAAAAAAAAGTAAATAGAGTGAAATTCTTAGGTTAGTATAGTGTTGAGGGCCAGTTAATAGTTTAAAAGTATTACAACTGTGGACATCAAAATCTGCAATATGTTAAGCCTTAACAAGAATAAGTCAAGAAAAACACAACAAATATAATATCCCTATGAAATATTGAATCATGTTAGATATGCTAAATGAGAAATTAAAACAATAAGAAAAGCTAAATAAGCATATAAACAACATGAATCCAAATTTATCTCATAGTGGATTGGTGCTTCTATGGAAATAATCCCTTTCCCAATCCTTTGCTAAGCTCCATGATATGTTGATGGACAAAATCAATTTTCAATTGAAGAGAGTGACTTTGCATGAGATTGTGGAGGATTTGATGAAGGGAAAGCCTTCCATTTATAGATTTTCAAGTTGGAAGAGAGCTCAAAATAGAGCAATGTGGGATAATGATTTGACCAATGAGATGAGGCCACTTGTCAGATTATGATAGGTTGAGGAATGTGCAAGTTTTTGCCAATGTGCCAAAGAAGGGGAGATTCAAATTTGAAATTGTGTATTAAATGTTGAGAGGGGGACATGAAAGAGAGAAGTTATTACAATTTTGGAAGGGACAAGTCAAATTGTCTTCATATTCAAACTTGAGGAATATTCTCAAAAAGATGCCATGTTGAGAGAAAATGATGATTTTATAAATGAATTAAAATGATTTATTGGTGAAGTGGGAAAAGCTAGAGGATGTGATGGGTGGTTAGATTAGGTTAATCAGGATTAAGTTAGCTTAGATGATTTTTAGGTGATTTTGACTCTTTTGACTTAAATATTTTGATTTATTTAAATCAAGAGGGAGAAATATGAATTTTGAGATTTAATTAAATAAAGTTTTGATTTATTTAATCAAAGAGGGAATGATAGGCTTAAATTAAATAAATTTAATTTATTCAATTTAAGTGGATAATATTTAGAGATTGAATTAAATGAACTTGATTTTCCTAATGAATGGATTTAATGAACTTGATTAGCTTTATGAGTGGATGAATATGAACTTCGTTTACTTGATGAATGGACCTAATTGAATGCATGATGCTAATTTTTCATGTGTACAACAACCTTTAAAGGTGCATGAAGATAAGAGCATGGATGTTGTAAGAAATAATTTTGTACCATAAAAAGGAGTGTATCTACAAAATATAATCATGATAAATAAGTAGTTTGTAGGAACATAAATTCTAAAGGAAATATGTAGAAGGAAATGTAGTGGTAAGGATGAGACATAGAACAATTGTTTCATGACAATCATTAGTGAAAGTCATAGTGTGACAGTGGTTTATGATACCTTGGCAATACATCACAAGAATAAATTATGCAAGAAGGTTCTAAAATGAGTTATAATGTAGGAGAGTCAAGCTAATAAATCATAAAGCCATTAGCAAATCATACCAATCATCAAGCAAGAAAGGTAAGTTTTTAAACAATTACTATCAACTTTATCCTTTCTAAGAAGCCTATATGGTTATGACTAAATTTTTTTGAAGTTTTAAGGTACATGAAGGCAACAAGGGGTAGTTTTGAGCACTAAAAAGTAGTCTTTTTTTCTTGCATGACCATAAATTCTACACTCTCATGAAATTGATGAAAGGGATAGAAAGTTGAGTATTTCAAGGGGCAGTTTAGGCATTCATGAAGGAGGTTCAACAATTTGGTGGCCTTTATGAGAAATAAAGAACATAATGAGAGCATATCGATGTATTGTTCACTTAGTTTTAATAATATCCAGGTATTTAGGAGTTTCCTAGGGAGCCTTTGATGATATAAAAGGTCAAAATAACAACTTTTCTTTAATAAAATACCTTTCTGGAGAAATTTGAGGAGCTAGAAAGTAGGAGTAATAGTCTTGCATGCCCAAGGGGTTTGACTAAACAAAATAAATTGAACACTTTTCTTTCATTTCTTAACATAAATTGAACACATGTTCTTATCATGTAGAAGCTATTAAGAAACATATAAGCAAGCCTAATGGGAAATTTTTGAGTTAGTTATTACTCTCTTGGCTTTGCATTGTAATTGGTTTTTGAAAGTTCTTTCAAGTTGGAGCAACTTTGTAACTCAATATTTAAGCATGAACAATAGTATGCAACACATTTTTTTATCAATAAAATAAACTACTTTAGCTTCTTATTTTTTTTATTTTTTTTTAACTTTCTTAATATAAATGTGTAGCATTGAAAAATGTCATATGTGACATTTTCACACTTGTTTGGGCCCTCCTTGTAAAATTGAGCTTAATGATGCCTTGAATTAGTGTTGTAATGTGTTTGAAACACTCACATTAGGTCTTGGGACCTTGTGAACTAAATGGACTTAATTTTACCTTATTTAGAGTCTTGTATTTAGTGTTGTAACATACTTTCACAAGTTTATAAGTTTTTATTAATCTCGACATAAACCAACATCCAATTATAATTCATGTCTTTTTAGGTTCTAAGGCCCAGATTTACTGATCTAGGACTCATACGCCACCTTAGGCATATGGGTCCCACCTAGGATTTTAGGCTTCGATCTGGATTTGGCATCATTCTAAGTATTTTTGAAAAATGTGTCCCATAGTTATTCCTAATGGGATTCATATTCCACTTCTGGTGTATGAGTCCCATGTGGTCCAAAATTAAATTTAATTCAAATCCTTGGTGGTATTTTATTCTCCTAGATCTAATGTCAGCTTTTGTTGTAATTTTGAGAAATTTGGCATAAACAAGTATAAATACAAGGTTATTTCATTGATTTTACACCTAGCAAGTTGAATGAGCATCCTTATAGAAAATTTGAGTTCACAAGAGCATTCAAGAGTTTTCAAGAGCTAATTATCAAGTGTTTTGGAGCATTATGCAAGTATCAAGCATCATGTCAAGGCTATCATGCATCATGTTTTTTTTTTAGCTAACAATTGTGATGTAGGTGTTCATGATTCAAGCTAGCATTCAAATCAAGATCTACCACATTAAAGAAAGAGCCAAGATCTAAATTCATTGGAGCTATTTCATACATGTTTGCAACACTTTATTGTTAGGGCTTGGTGAGTTGCAACATTGTATTTTTTTCATTCATCATTCCTTTATCTTATTTCATTTAATTTTAAGGTTTGATTACCAAAATGGGGTTTGAGCAATAAAAACACCTTTCCACTAATAACATAACATTTTTCCTTCTTGTTAATGTGTGATTTGTAGATCTAGGTTGAAGAGAAAGATTAGAGAATTTTTTTCAAAGAGTTCAAAGTTGTCCAAGTTGTCACCTTGCATTGAAGATAACAAAAAGACATCTACAGGTTGTAAATTAGAGTTTCAAATCTAGAAATTAGGTGGAAAGGACATAGTAGACATTGAAGAATAGAATTAGACTTTGAATTTCCAAAAAGCCCTAACTGGACTGATATGCCACTTTTGGAGTATGATTCCCAATATAGAAAAAAAAAATTGGTTTTAGTAGATTCAGACATCTCTCTGCTAGATTTTGGTTCCCACCCAAAAACCCTAATATGGGAGTAAATCACCTAGTCTAACATATGAGTCCCAATCAACACTGAAACTAGTGTTTTCAACATTTTAGGACTCCATTCAAGCCTCTACAAATTTCTAGGTGTGCACCTTTCAACTCTCAACTTTCTATTATGATCTATAAGCATTTATAGGTCATTTAATTAATCCTTGCATTACATTAGGTTTAAGCATTAGGTATTGCATTTCATTAGTCTTTCCAAGCCCTAGCTTGGTGGTGAGCACCTATATAGTTTTGTTGAAAGGGAAAAAGTATCCATCTTTTCTTGCTTGATATGGGATTAATTAATGACAAATCGGACTTAATGATGCCTTGATTTGGTGTTGTGAGGTGTTTTACACATCCACACTAGGTCTTGGACCCTTGCAAACTGAACAAAATGCATTTATTCATCTATTGTAAAGGTGTTGTAAAGTGTTGTAAAAGACTTTCATGCCTCTAGAATTAATAGACCTATCTTTCCCTAGTTCAATATTGCAAAATGTATTTAATTGAATCCTCACTTTAATCTAGAAGGCTTGTAAATTAAACTTGACTTTAATCTATTGTTGTAATGTATTTTACACATTCACATTGGATGTTGTGCCTTTCTATGTTGTATGGACAATAATTTAATGATGTAAAGTGTATTTAATCACACTTTCACATTGAAATTTGTGTCCTTGGCCTCATTCACCCTTTATATCATCATTAATAGGGCCATATAATCTCATATTGTGCATCTTGAGCCATAATTTGATGAAATAACTAACAAAGTAACCATATAAACCTGATTTCCTTACTTCATAGAATTCTAGCTAGAAAAATGGGCTTTGTGGAACTCATTCACCATTAGGAGTGAATTAGTCCCATCCAGGTGGGACTCATTCACCCTTGATGGCGAATGAGTCCCATTTGAGTCATTTTTGGGGTTTAAGCGAGAAAAAATAGGTTTTAAGTTTAATTTTTCTCCATGTCGGCTTTGAGGATCAAATTAAAAATAAATTAGGTGGATTTCCTATAAATACAAGTCTCTAAACCCTAAATCACAACTTAATCATTTTCATGCATCATTTTTCTTCTCTCTCAACTCAAATAAGATAAAGTTTTAGCATTGTAAGTCATCAAGATAGCTTTCAAGGACATTCAAGGGAAAATTCTTCATCTTTATCTATAGAAATCCAAGATAAATCATCATGGAAAGGTATTAACTCCATTAATTCATGCTTCATTGTCTCATTTCTTCATTTTGGTTTAATTACCTAAAAAATGGGTTTGACCAAGGCAAACCCCCATGCCCTAACATTCAACATTTCTCCCTCTCTTCTTGTATGTTTGTAGATGTATACATATTGAAGACTTGGAAATCATTGAAGAATAGGTTGAAGACATATTGGAGTAATTTTTTTTCTTGCAAGGTATAAATATCAACAAAAAAAGTCACCTATAGTGTCAAAAATCACACTTTCGGAGGCAGACACCTGTCAGGAACTAAAGAGCAGACCAAGGGATTTTGTTTCTGCTTTTTAATTTCCAAAAATTCAAAAGTGGACTGATTCACCATTAGTGGTGAATGAGTCTCACTGCTAGACTTGAAAAGGGTTTTCTATATTTGTGGATACCCATTTGTCTGAAACTAGCTCCTGAACAATTTCCCAAATCTAGGACTAATTCACCTAAAATGGCGAATGAGTCCTTGTAGGCTAAATTTTTAGCATCAACAACATTTTACAAGGAATTTATAGTCTCTAGAAAGTTTTCAAGTGCACACATTCAGTTTCATCCATTTTTGTTAATGTTTACTTTCATTTATAGGTCTTTTTGCATATCATAATGTGTTTTCCAACAACTTGCATTTCTCTAAGTTCCATTTAATAATAAATGTCTTTCATTTTTTTTCTACATTTAAATCATCTCAGCTAGGTATATTTCATCCATTTTACATTGCATTTTGGCCCATCTTTCCACTTTCAGGTGAAAAACCCTAGAAAGGGTAGAAAGAACTTGGGTGCCAAAATCTTTGTAAACATTTTGGTGAACCCGACGTGAAATCATAGAGTGAAATGATCAAGAGGATATATTTTCAAGACTCCTCCAATATCACTTGATATCTCTCCCTCCATGAACTCGAAAGAAATGCTATTACAAGACTTCATTTTGTGCATAGCATAGAGTTCATTGTCATTCAACTAATGAATGTAAGGCTTTGAGTAGTAAAATCCAACATATTAAGGAGTTTGGTGTTCTTCCTTATGTGGGGGCACCTAATTCCTCTAGTTGATACTAATTTTCACCCTACCATGCATCTAATCAATCATTTTGGCTCACCTTTGTCCTACATTAAGTGGGGACAAGGGATTAGATAGCCTTGTTCTCATATGTCACTTGTTGTTACCTCTTTTGGTTCATCGTTAACCTTTCATGAACATATAACAACAATCTTGGGATGTAGATGGCATGCCTTAGGTTGGCTCGCATGTGACATACTACCTTTTTCATAATGTAGCTTATAGGAAACATATGAATTAGCATAGGGCTTTCTGAATAAGCTCTCATGACTTCTTCCTCCTCTTCTACTTTAAAGCAATTTCTCATAGTAATGGTGTTAGCAACTGCTTTAAAGTGGGGGCATACATCCACACTCATATTTCATTGTGTAATTTTCTTTTTCTTGCGATTTCCTCTCTTGGGAACATTAGGTACAATCTTTCCTAGGACGAGACCTTACACTTGTCCTCTCTTGGAAACAAGATGAGATTATTTGCACTTTTCCTCTCTTGGAAACATTAAGCATGATGTTTCCTTAGAAGAGACCTTGCATGAACTAAGAAAAATCCCTTTGAGCACACCTTAAACTATTTTCACATTTACAACTATTGTTATATGACCACCTTGCATAATACAACTTGCATGCCTGTGGTACCATCCTTTTTGTCTATGAGTGTCAAGCATACAACTTTTTCCTTACCTCATAGAGCTCAAAAATCATTTTCATTGTGGTTCCTTATTAAAGCTATCAGGAGGTATAACTTTTGTATGGTTGAGTGGGAAGACAATTATGAGGCATGACTTTTCCCCTTAGCCACCTTTTGGATTTCTCACCCTATGGATAGCTAGAAGTTTTGTGGCTCTAGAGTGAGTATTCTTTGGAATTCTCACTTGGAAGACAGCCAAGAGTTTTGTCACCTCAGAGTGTATGAATTTTTAGACAAACAACCTAGATCTAATCCACAACGTGTTAGAAAAACAATTGAAGCATGATCCACCTTTTTATTTTCGCTTTTCTCTTCCTTTAGTTCTTGTCATTGCATGACTGCCTATCTTGTTCTATTGCATATTATACACCTTATGCGTGTCCTTTTGTGCTGTTGGTTTGACCTAGGATCTTAGATCTTGGGGGCTTGACTACTTCCTTCATCTTTGTCATCCTTGGTTGTCCACATTGGTACGATTCAACCTCTCTTGAATATCTACTTTAATGTGAGTTTGAAGAAAGTTGATCCTCTCACTAAACTGGGGGCTAATTGTGGACATAGTAAAAGCATCCCTATTTGATTGCTTGATATGGGATTAATTAGCAACAAATCAAACCTAATGAGGCCTTGATATCATGTTGTGAGGTGTTTTACACATCCACACTAGGTCTTGGACCCTTGCAAACTAAACAAAATGCATTTATTCATGTCTTGTAAAGGTGTTGTAAAGTGTTGTAAGAGACTTTCACACCTCTCTAGAATTAATAGACCTATCTTTCCCTAATTCAATGTTGTAAAATGTATTTAATTGCATCCTTATATTAATCTAGAAGGATTGCAAATTAAACTTTACTTTAATCTAGTGTTGTAATGTATTTTACACATTTACATTGGATGTTGTGCCTTTCTATGTTGTATGGACCCTATTTTAATGATGTAAAGTGTATTAATCACACTTTCACATTGAATCCTTTGACTCATCCACCCTTTATATCATCATTAATAGGCCCCTATTACCCCATATTGTGCATCTTGAGGCATAATTTGATGAAATAACTAACAAAGTCACCATATAAACCTGATTTCCATACTTCTCAACATTCCAACTAGCAAAATGGACCTTGTGGGACCCATTCACCATTAGGGGTGAATCAGTCCCATCTAGGTGTGACCCATTCACCCTTGATGGTGAATGAGTCCCATATCATCCATTTTTTGGGTTTAAGTGGGGAAAATGAGGTTTTGAGTTTAATTTTTCTCCATGTCAACCATGAGGATCAAGTTAATAGGTAAATTAGGTGGTTTTCCTATAAATACAAGTCTCTAAACCCTAGACCATAACTCAATCATTTTCATCCCTCATTTATCTTCTCTTTCAAGTCAAGTAAGCAAGGGTTTTAGCATCTAAGTCATCAAGATAGCTTTCAAGGAAATTCAAGGGCATATTCTTCATCTTTTGCTGTAGAAATCCAAGATCAATCATCATTGCAACGTATTAAATCTATTACTTCATGATTTATTGTCTCATTTCTTTATTTTGGTTTAATTACCTAAAAAGGGGTTTGACCAAGGCAAACCCCCATTCCCTAACATTCAACATTTCTCCCTCTCTTTTTGTGTGTTTGTAGATTTTGACATCTTGAAGACTTGGGAATCATTGAAGAATAGGTTGAAGACTTATTGGAGTCATATTCTTCCTTGAAAGGTCAAAATATCAACAAAAAGTCACCTATAGTGTCATAAATTAGACTTTTAGAGGCAAACACCTGTCAGGAATTGAAGAGCAAACCGAGTGCTTCTATTTCCACTTTTGAATTTCCAAAAATTCAAAATTGGATTGATTCTCCATTAGTGTAAAATGAGTCCCACTGCCAGGATTGAATAGGGTTTTCTACTTTTTTAGATACCCATTTGTCTGAAACTGGCTCTGGAACAGTTTCCTAGATTTGGGACTAATTCGTCCAAAATGGTGAATGAGTCCCTATAGGCCAAATTTTCAGCATCAACAATATTTAAAAAATAATTTCCAGTCTCCAGTAAGTTCTTGGGTGCACATATTTAGTTTCATCCATTTCTGTTACATTTTACTTTGATTTCTAGGTCTTTTTGCATATCTCAATGTGTTTTAAAATAACTTGCATTTCTATAAGTTCCATTTAATAATCAATGTGTTTCATTAGTTTTCTACATTTAGATCATCTCATCTAGGCATATTACATCCATTTTACATTAATATTTGAATTTTTACATTGCATTTTGACGCATCTTTCCCTTTTAGGTGAAAAACCCTAGAAGGGCTAGAAAGACCTTGGGTTCAATAATATTTGTTTACAAGTTTATAATCAGACCCTAGGGCAACCCTATTGCAAGATCTCTTTCTCCTTTACATACCTAAGATTGATATATCTAGGGTTTCCTTGAATGAAAGTGAGGAATATTGTTGTTCTATGTCCTAAACCATAAGCAACAACAAATTTCCATCTTTCATTTTGATGTAATCTTGTGGTAGTATCTTTCCCCTTGAATTTTGACCTATTTTCGTTGTCTTTGAGAAAAATACATGCATTTTTTTAGTTCATAAATTGTGTTTTTGAAAAGGAAAAAATAGGTTTTATAGGGACCTAAAACCACAAAGTTTAAACATACAAGGATAGAGCAAAAAAGTCCAAGAGAATAGATAGCTGTCCCAAAAAGAAACGATAGCAACAAAGAGACAACAGGGTCCAAAAAAGGACCGTGAAAAAGCCAAAGAAGACAACAACGGCACTACTCCATGAAGTTCAAAAACTCCTTGGCTTCCTTCTCAACTTCACTCATTTCCTATATTCCTTGCTTGAGGATTTGAACCATATGTGTAGAAGCAGGGACCTTCCTCTTCGTGTTAGCCCAGGTGCAAGTCGAAATCCCTTCAACAACATCTCTGCTACAACCTCTGTCCACATCCAAGTCCATGACCAGTGAGCCCTTTTGATTTTTTTCCAACTTTTCCACCATCGCATTAATGATAATGGTGTTATGCCTGACAATTTTATGATTATGCGCCATAGTGGCCCTAATATTTTGGCCAATCTTGGACATATTGCTCTCCAGCCTAGAAAATCTTTCCTCCTACAACTATTGTCTTTTCTCCATTAAAGGGGTGTTTTGTCCATCATTCTCCTTACGACTACAGCTCACCTTCTGCTCCAACTCCATGACTCTGTTGCTGATATCTATATTAGGACCATTCAAATCATAGACTTCCTTATGGGCCCACTTAAGAATAGTGAAAAGGCCATCAGCACTTTTTTCTGCCATACTCATAATGTCATCAGACCTAAAGTTATTCAGGGCATAATTAATTTCCTCTTGATTAGCGGGTCTTTTAGGGGCATTCACAAATCTTCCAGACATAGGGGCACTAGGGACTGATTCATTGCTAACCATAGGATTTTCTGTATGAATTTCCAAAGAATTCCCAGAGTATGAAACCAATTTCATAACCGAGGTACCAATAAACCCAGAGACCAAACCCGGGGTAGGGAAACTAGGTGAAGGCTGGGGATTAAGACAAGACGGTAGAGCAGAACCTGGCTTAGGGCAACCATGCGAAGGCTAGGGATTAAGAAAAGAAGGCAGAGCAAAACCCTTAAGGACATTTTGGCAAGATAGGGACTGAGGGTTAGTGGCTTTAGTACCAGCATGAACAAAAACAAAAGGGGCCAAAGGATCATTCTCCCTACTACTTTTCGTATCCTCATCGTCCAACTCCCCATCAGCAACATTTTTAGGCAAAGCAGGTAAATTTTGGAAATGCTTGAAGATGAGCCTGACAAGACCAGGGTGAATAATAGAAATTTGCCTAGGGTTTCTTTCAACATCATCAAGGTAATTCTTTAGAGAAGAGAATAAATAAAAAGGAAAAGAGATATGAACCTTGTGATGAAAGTGGTTTAAAATGGGAAAGTGATAACCATATGCCCTGGTGAAGCGACCATCAACCGTGATGTACTCCATGATGACTCTCAAAAATTTCCTCCAGATCAATTTAATGGACTCCACATCAAAGTAGCTATTAGAAACCTTAACCAACTTAGCCTTCTCCTTATCTTTCTTAGGAAATCTGATAACGGCCTCATCAGAGAACCGATGGTCCTAATAAAATTTCACACCCTCAGTCGAAAGACTAGTAATCTCACCAATGATTTTCTCATTTAGCTTAACATTCCTACCAAATAGTACAATCTCACCATTTTTCTAGTTTTTGGTGAAATAGTCCAGCATCATCTCATCAGTACCATGGAGCTTTTCCAAGAACGAAACTAAACCTCCCTTTTCAATTTTTTCCCAAGCTTTAACATTCTTCTTGTCCTCTTGAAAGCTGCTTGGCTCAACATGTTTTCTCTCTCCCCCCATCTTCAAAGCTTTGCTATACCAACCCCTACAGTTGCTCTGGGTCCCGTAAGAACTTATTTTCCCAAACACCTAGAAAGCGTCCCAAAAATGCTTCTCGAAAAGGAAAATGACGTCGGTCCCATCAAGTCTAATGAGATCGATGTACTTAATCTTTATCCGCTTCATCATGGCGAAGAAAAACTTCTCTTCCATGTATAGAATCATAATAGATTAGAGCTTTAACCTCGGTATGGAGGTAATCATTCTTCCTCCACGTGTTTTCCCCACCCCTCTTGACCCCTTCATAAATTGTGTTAACCAATTAGGAATAGAGTTTCAATTGAGATAAGACTTCTTTCTCATTTAAAATGCTATCTTTAACACACTAAACCTTGTTATGAAACACTTTTGCAAAAAAATCAAAATTATAAATTATGTATGCATTGGGTTTAAATTGTTGATCATTTTATGTGTTCAAAAAGAAGTATAGGGTTTGAGATAAATGAAGTGCATCACCTTATTAGTTACAAGTTTCATTTGATGTTTCTTTTTCCCCTTTTCTTAGCAAGAAATAGTAGGATAAGTTAATTAGGTGAGGTTTCAAAGGGAACCAACCCTCTCTAGAGTTTAAACTCAATCATATGAACCCACACTTAGGTAGATCATACCATGTTTCACAACATGGCTGAGTGATTTTATTAACTCAACAAGGGTGTGCACACTTTCATGGCAACAATTACATAAAATTATATAACTTCCATGTAGACACTTGTTCTGCTTATACAGATAGATCTAATTAATGTATAACTCAATTATGTTTGAAAATATTTTAAAGATGATATTCATTACAATAATCATGTACAAAACATAACAAAGAATGATTCTCTTTTACTGAATGAGGATGTATATGAGGATGTAAGCTCTCCATGATAAATCCATAAATTATGAGACCTTTGAAACCATATGTAATATTTATTATTTATTTTTGTGCTATAATTTAATTCAATACAACAATTTGAAATTTCTCCAATTTCATACAAGTATACTTAATACATCAAAATATAAAATTCTTCATAATTTATAACTCATCTTTGTTTATTCAATCACAAAGTTAAATTTTGAGATAAAATTACTTTTATAGTTTTACTTGAAAGATGTATCCTCATTCAAATATGAATGATGCAATCTCTAAAAAAATTGTATGTAAATTAACATTTCAACCTATAAATTAACATAGTATGGTTTACTGATAAATAAAATTAGGTTTTTCATTATGCTTAAAGTGCTTAGTCAAAGACAAGAAAAATTAAAAATAATAATACTACATTCTTGAATCTTCTAAATATTCTAGAAATTAAGATAATTTGCAATGAACTCATAAAAAATATTTAATCATTTATAATTATCTAAAAGGAATAAGTATTAGTCATTTTATAAGATCTCTAAACGGTTATTAAAAGGAATCAATATCAGTCATTTTATAAGATCTCTAAAGGGTTACCATTCTTAATCTGGTAAATTTCTTTCTCCATCTTGAGAGGAAAGTCATCTCTCATTATATAGCCTATTATCTCAATATTTTTTATCACATAAATTCAATTCTTTGAAATCCTAATAATCAACCCCATAAGACATGAGAATAAAATTCAATAGTATTGTTAGGAAAAGCTAGTCACTTATAAAAAAGCACCACATCATCTTCCTAGGGCTAGATTAATTCAATAGTTTTGAGCTCTTGGAGTCTATTCTTATAATTGATTAGAATGTGAAAAAAAATTCAAGTCACATCTACGTTTTTACTAGAATTAAATGAAAACTAAAAGTAAAATTGATCATTTAAATTACAATTTGACTACCATTAACTTAAATCATAGAATTAATAGATAACACTTTTAATGTAATTTCTTTATTTACAATATGAAATGTTATATTTTAAATAAAATATTTTATTGATAGTTCAATTTAAACTTTTATATAAATAAGGTATGTGTTTGGAAGCATTTATCCATAGTAGATCACAAGACTGTTTGCTCAAACACACTTTACATGTGATATCTTTTAAATCATTCATTGATAATCGAACCTATAAATCTTTATTCAATATTGAATTTGAGGAACATTTGGAAGAATTTAATAAGAATGATCAATTATATGAGGTAAGTCTCATAAGCTCAATATGAGTCAAATTAAATATTAGTTGATTTGTAATAAATGACAAAACTTCAAACATGTATACTGAAATTTCCAATCAAATGGATATATATCAATTTTAAAAGTATTTTTTATATTAGTACGAAAAATAAATTAAATATATGCAATGTTTAAATATTTCTTTAATTTATCAAATATTAATTAAAATAGAAAAAAATGTTATTCTTAGGAATTAATTTTTATATATATTTATCTAAGCTTATATAAATTCAAATATTTTATCCAATTAAAAGAAAACAAATTAAAAGATAGAAAAATTGAATTTTACTTCAAAACAAAGATAAAATCTATAGAAATATGGTGAATTTATTTAAAAAATAGTAAAATAAATTAACAATGAATAATAATGAAACATTCTAACTCCTACAAAATGATGATAAATATATGACTATAAAGTAAAAGTATAATTTACTTTTAGATTGTATAATTACTTTTTATTAAAATATAAATTTTCTACTCTTTCAATTGTGACAACAATGAAAATAACTCCTAAACTTTTTTTTAAGGTATATAAAATAATTATACAGTTTGAATTTGTCGGTGAAAGAGAAAGCAAGTCTATTTCAGTAGTTAGAACACATGAAGTAGAATAAGATAGTGATATAAATTCATTTATATTTTCATGGAAATATTTGAATAGTCGGCATCTGATATATGATTATCAGATCTTCCGCTATCAGTGATCTTTTAAGTGATCTTATTCACATATACATTAAAACTTACTTTTTGAGTTTTTAAGATGGTATAAAGTTATGGTAATGGTAAAAGAATCTACAATGTTATTTTGGGCACTCAATATTTTTATCATGACTTATTCGGGATGGAGTGTAATGCTGTAGATATTTGGAAGGAGTAATCTTACATAAATAATGAAATCCAAACTTGATTTTTTAAATTTTAATTCACAATTATTCATTCTATGGCACCTAATATCTACCTAGCTCTACTATCTAAGGTCTTTGGTTTCTCAGTTTTTAGTCGAGCGAGACACATGTTTGTTGGGAGGTAGGGATGTAATAAAACACAAAGTCACTATTGTGACATGATGGACATAGCATAAATAAACACATAGAATACACATAGAGGAAGTGAATCATCAACAGGTCAAAAAAGGTACAAATTAACTTTGCATATATTCCATATTTGCCTCATAATACAAAAAATCAGAGGACATGCTCTGTTTACACTGCAAAAAATAAACTTAAACTAACTTGGATAGACGACCAATACAAAAGGTGTTACACTCACATTGAAATATGCACACTACTACAATCCTATAGTTCCAGCTGACAATGTGCTATGTCTGCTAAAACATTCCCTATGCTGCTGCTATTATTGATTTTGTACTGAACATTCTCTACTTTGTCTGTTGTTGCAGGGTCTTCACTTCAATAAAAAAAATTAACCTCTTACTTACTTCAACGGTTGTGAAGACATTCATTTTTTCTTGTCTTGATTCAAGCTCATGAGAATTAGCACTTAGTTTCAAATTTCAAATTTATGTAATTTCATTAATTGTTGCATGTATGTTGTGGTTGTTGCAAGCCCAAAAATAAGCACTCCTTTTCAAATTCAAAAATACGTACCAAAATTTAATGTTGATGATATATGTTGGGGGCAAGCTGATGGTCTTCAATCTGACATGGGGCTGACTTGGAAAAATTTGTTGACTAGAGAATATTATATTCTAACACTTCTCCTTAATCTACAAGTCAGCTGTCAATTTCATGATTCCTTCCGGAGCTTATCTCCGAAGCTATCCAAAAGGCCAAGCCTATCTCTTAGGCATTCAAAACTATCCTTTAGCAATGCCTTGGTGAAGATATCGGTGAGCTACTACTCAGATTTGCAATACTATAATTCAATATCACCTTGTTCACCAACTCCCTTATGAAGTGACAACGAATCTCAATGTGTTTGCTTCATTTGTGGAAGACCGGATTCTTTGTCAGATCTATGGAGAACACATTATCACAATGAATGATTGTGTTGTCAACTTGTTGTTGCTGTAAATCTACAAGGATCCTCCTCAATCAAATAGCTTGACAAGTTGCTACATTTGCCGCTATGTATTCTTCTTCTGTTATGCTGAGTGAGATAATCGGTTGTTTCTTTGATGCCCATGAGATTGCACCCAATCCCATGTTGAAGACATACCTAGATGTGCTTTTCCTATCATCCACATTACCTGCCCAATCATTGTCTGTGAAACCATCCAACTTGAACTCATTAGATGCTGCATATAAAATGTCATATCCTATTATTCCATTCACATACATCAAGATCCTCTTTCCTACTTTCCAATTTGAGTCCTTAGGTTCCTCCATGAACCTAGATATCAAGCTTATTGCATACATTAAATCAAGCCTAGTTGATGTCAAGTACATCAAACTTCTAACCATGTTCTTGTAGAGGGTTGGGTTCACTTCCTTACTACTATCATTCTTGTGTAGTTTCAGACTTGTTGGTGTTGGTGTGGCTATAGGTTTGTTGTTCTGCATTTTGAACCTTCTTAAAATTTGTTTGGCATAGTTAGCTTGTGAAATAAAAATTTTGTGCATTGTTTGTTGAACTTCTATCCCAAAAATACTTCAACAAACCTAAATCTGTCATCTCAAATTCATTTTTCATCATCTCTTTAAAATCAATAATTTTTTTGTCACTGTTACTAGTAAAAATCAAATCATCTAGATGTAAAATAGTAATTTAGATATCACCTTTGGCTATTTTGATGTAGAGTGTGGGCTCATTGTTGCTTTTGTTAAATCCATTGCTCAACAAATAGGAGTCTATTATGCTGTACCACACTCGAGGTGCTTGTTTCAGCCCATAAAGAGCTTTCTAGAGACTATATACTTTGGCCTCTTGTCCTGGGACTTCATAGCCATGCGGCTACTCCACATACACTTCCTCGTTCAACACTCCATTCAAGAAGGCTGACTTTACATCCATCTACAACACTTTCTATAGATGTTGTGTTGTAATTGCTATCACTATTTGCACTATCTCTAGCCTTGCAACTAGTGCATATTTCTCATCATAATCAATATTGGGTTGTTGTTTGTACCCTTTCACAACTAGCCTTGCCTTGTGTCTTTCAATTTTCCCTTTTGTAGTACACTTGGTCTTATAGACCCACTTCACTCTAATAACTTGGTTACCCTTGGGTAAATTAGTCAACTTTCATGTTTGATTCCATTCTATAGCATCCAATTCTTCATCCATGGGCTTACACCATTTCTCTTCTTTTACTGCTTCCTCAAAGTATGTTGGATCACTATAGGAGAATAGTGTAAAATCCAAATTTTCATCAAAATCAACATGTTGTGTACTATCATAGATCTCCCTCACACTCTTTTTTCTTCTTGGCATCAATGATGCGAGTGTAGGGTTTGAGTTTACTTCTGAACTATTGCTACTCTGACCTCTAGAGCTACTGTACTATTGATTGTCACAGGTACTGCTCTGCTGAATTCTGGAGTTATTTGTCCATTCTCTCTGTTCAATGCTACTAGACTATTGTCTCTATTGAATACTTGTAGAATTATTGTTCTACTATAGATCACTAGAGCTGCTATTTTCTAATTCTCTATGGTGGTTTCTTGTTGAGCTATTGCTCTCTTGAACTCCCCCTGTGTGTCTATCATCTGCAACTTCTTCATCATCAAGGGGTATTGTAACAGAAATACCCGTGGTGCCATCCACTATTCCATCCCATGCTTCATTTTCAATAAATATAACATCCCTCTTGATTACTACTTTCTTAATGATGGGATTGTACAATTTGTAGGCTTTTGAATCCTCACTATTGCCTATGAAGATAAACTTTTCTCCTTTATCATCAAATTTCTGCCTCTTCTCTTTTGGCACGAGTTTGTATGCCACACACCCAAATATCCTTAAATGCTCAACACTCCATTTGTTGTTTGTCCATGCCTCTTGTGGAATCCAATCATAGAAAACTTTTGTGGGGCACCTATTCAATATATAGGTTGTTGTTGCTACAACTTCTCCCCAAAATATGTGTGACAACCCTTTTGCTTTCAGCATACTTTCTGCCATATCTTGAATGGTCCTATTCTTGCTTTCCTCCACTCCATTTTGTTGTGGGGTATACATTGTTGTAAATTATTTGTGAATTCCCTCATTCCTACAAAAATTCAAAAATTCATTGGAGATGTACTCTCCCCCTCTATTTGTTCTAAGCACTTTGATATAGTGACCACTCTCCTTCTCAATTGTTGCCTTAAACAATTTAAACTTCTTAAAGGCTTCCGATTTATTTTTCAAGAAATAGACCCATATTTTTCTACTCTAGTCATCTATAAAAGTCATGAAATATGTATTTCTAGCTAAAGTGGGGGTTTTCATGGGTCCACATAAATATGAGTGCACTGACTCAAGAGGTGCTTTTTCTCTCCTAGAATACCCGAATTGAAATGACTGCCTATGTTGTTTTCCTAAAATGCAAGGGTCACATTTTCTATTGGGTTCTACAATGGATGGTAAACCCTTAACCATTCCTTTTCTAAGCAATAAACTCAAAATTGAAAATATTAAGTGCCTATACTTTAAATGCCATAGTTTGGATGGGTATTTGATGACTATCTTGAAGGAAAACTGTTGTTCGACTACTGATTGCCATGCAATTGCTGTGAATGCTAGCGAACAATGTTGTTGCTGATGGTCTGTTGTTACTATCACAAACACTATGTGCATCCTAAGAGGAAACATTATATTTCTCGTCATTTGGATTGCAACCATCACTCTTTTGCTACCTCCTCTATCAAATATTTTGCATTCTCCATTCTCCATCAAGATTTTGTAACCATTCTGGACCATTTGTGCAATGCTCAATAGGTTATGTTTTATGTCGAGGGAATAATAGACATCCTAGATTTGTTGTTTCTCACCATTTTTCATTTGGATACTAACAACACCTCTTCCAATGATGATAACCTTCTCATCATTTCCCATTTTAATTTCTATTTTTATACTGCTATCTATGGAGGAAAAAAAGTTATTGTTACCACTCATGTGGTTGCTACATCTGTTGTCCAAGTACCATACTTCATCATTGATGTGTTCAGCAAGGTTGCAAACAATGAAAGCATTTGATTGTTTGTCATTTTCAACTTTGTTCTCATTTGCTACATTAGCATTTTGGCTTCCATGGTCATGTTGCTTCTTTCTACACTCACTAGCATAATGGTCATATTTTTGACAATAATAACACTACACATTACTTCTATCAGACCTCTAATTCGAGTTGTTCTTCTTCTAGTACTGATTTGTTGACTATGAGTTGCTGGGCTTCTCTGTGCTGTCAGAACCTCTTCTTCCAGAATTTCTTCTTCCTCTGCCTCTTTGACCTCTACCTTTGTTGTTTCTTCCTCTTCCTCGACCTCTTGCATTCATCCGAGCTTTGAATGCTTATTCTAAGGAGTAGATCTATTCAACCATTGCTCATGGGTTTGTAGTAAACCCATCAACTCATCTATAGTCATTTGAGACAAGTCATTTGTCTCTTCAATGGCAACGACTGCATAGTCAAACTTAGTAGGTAGACTTCTTAGGATTTTTTCAACAATCCTTTGCTCTTCCATTGTTTCTCCATTGACTCTCAACTAATTTACCAAGGTGGAGACTTTAGTGTGGAAATCTGAAATAGACTCATTATCCTTCATTTGCAGAGTCTCAAAATTTCTTCTCAAGAGTTATAACTTAGCTAACCTCACTTTGTCAGTCCCTTTATAACTATTTTGCAATATATCTCAAGCTTGTTTTGCATAGTTTGATGCTGCAATATGTGGGAAAATAGTCTCACTCAAGACTGCCTCAATCAAGCTGAGGTCTTTTGCATCCTTCATTCAGGTCTCCTTCAATTGATTCTTTTGTGCATTTAAAAGGGTTGCAAATGCATTTAGTTCTGTGATATCATTGAACTCATTTGTGACTAACTCCCATAGGTCATTTGCAACTAAGATGGTTCTCATCTTCTTAGCCCATATATCATAATTTTGTCCGTCAAAATTTGGTGGATTGTGCCAACCTTTGCTATCACCTCCTACTATATTTTTCAGATTTGAAAAGACTAAGCAATACCTAGATAACCTAGGGCTTTACCAAAGATACCCACAATAAACTTACTGCCAAGAGAAACAGGGCTTTGATACCACTTGTTGGGAGGCAAGGGTGCAATAAAACACAAAGTCACTACTATGACAGGATGAACAGAGCATAAATAAACACATAGAATACACACAGAGGCAACAAATCGTCAGCAGGCCAAAATAGACAAAAATTAACTTTGCATATATTTCATATTTGCTTCATAATACAAAAACTTAGAGGACATGCTCTGTTTACACTAAAAAAAATAAACTTAAACTAACTTGGACATATGTCCAATACAAAAGGTACTACACTCACACTATAATATGCAAGTTGCTACAATCTTGTAGTTGCAGCTGACAATGTGTTGTGTCTGCTAAAACATTCCTTGTGTTGCTGTTGTTACTGATTATGTGCTGAACATTCTCTACTTTGTCTGTTGCTGCAGGGTTTTACTTCAATACACAAAATTTTGACTTCTTACTTACTTCAACAGTTGCAAAGACATTCCTTTTGTCTTGTCTTGATTCAAGCTCATGAGAATGAGTGCTTAGTTTCAAATTTCAAATTTAACTAATTTCATTTAATTGTTGTAGGTATGTTGTGGCTGTTGCAAGCCCAAAAATAAGCACTCCTTTTCAAATTGGAAAATACCTACCAAAATTTAATGCTGATGATATACGTTGGGGGCAAGCTGATGGTCTTCAATATGACATGGAGCTGACTTGGACAAATCTGCTGACTACATAATATTATTAGCTGATAGGCTATTATAGGTGAGAAATCGACCGGGAAAGTCTCATGTCTGATATTCCCGTTGGATTCTCACCTGAGACAGGTCGGCGACATTTTTTTCCTGTAGATGGTCATTAAAGTTTTATTGTGCTCGTCGTTAGCAAATTGCCGTATCCACTGTCCTCGCTGTTAGCAAATTCCCGTATTTCACTGAGGCATGGCTATTCATCCTTTTTTGGCGTCACCAGGTATGGGTGGGATCCGTTCGCGCCGTTCTGCACCACTCCCCTAGTCTGCGTGTGTTGCCTGGCATTTACAAAGTCACCAAATAGTTAGATAATAAATCCAGGTTGGGAAAAAGGGGTTAAGACTAGTGGGACGTGCTATTTCTGAAAGAAAATGACTTCTGAAACAGCATTCCATTGGGTTGTTGTGGCTTGTGATATCTGGAGAGTGCCATTTTTGTGTTGCTTCTGACTAGATGGCTCATTCTATAGGAGATTCGAGTGTTAAAGAAGGCTGTGAGTATTGGCTCTTGCGTTGCTGGGCGTCCTCTTCAAATTCAGGCTGAGATATCTACAACTTCCCAGGTTCCTTTCTTGCACTTATGAGTTAGTTTGTGCAGTCCTACTCATCATTCTTCAGTCGAATGTGTAGATGAGTCTTCTGTGTATTGAAAGCTATTAATCATGGTGCTACTGGTACTGTTACTGTTTATGTTATAGCTTTTATTCACTCTCACGATTTAAATGGATTATCTCACTCTGCTTAAGATAGCCATTGTAACTCGCCTTTCCTTTTCAAGCCAACTATACAACATCATTGAAATTTATAGCCCATTGTTACTTTTACGTATCTTAGAGACTAGACCCATTTAACATTTCTACCTTAACAAGACACCTGATGATTTGTATTACTTGTTGATTTAAAGTGCATTTGAATTTGTGGGGTAGTTTTTGGTATCTGGTTTAAATCAGAGCTGAATTTGGGATGGAATTACCTTCATAACAGGCTGATAAAATTTGTAATCAATTGTATCATCTTGCTATTTAGCTTAGTTACAATGCTTGTAATCATACCTGTTATGCTCAGAAATCGATGTTTCAGTTGTTGGTAGAGTATCAATAATGTTGTTATGTATGAAATGCATAGTGTGTTGTGTTGTATGGCGCTTCCAAAAGTGGTCGATTCATGAGCTTGAGATGTGACTTTCGTCGTCCTTCTCACTATTGCTTACTAATTGCCATCTAAAAATAAATTAACAAATCTACAACCTAGAGCCAAAGTCTTTAGGGCTCTTAGAAATGGAGTTAACCGTTATTTTTGTGCGGCCTTAATTTCATCAGCTACTTTCGGGCCTAATTCCGCTATCCAGGATGCCTAAAATCAGAATCAAAGAAATTTGATCAAAAATAAAAAAAATCACAAAGAAAAATCAAAATCAAAATCAAAGGGATTTGATTAAAAAATCAAAATGATAAATCACAATATTTTAAAATATTTATCATAGATAAATTAAAAAAACAAAATCATAAATCATAATATTTTAAAATATTTATCATAGATAAATTACAAAATAAAATAAATAAAAATAAATAAATTGAAAGATCAAATAAATAATCAAAGAGATATGATCAAAAAACAAATAAATATAAATTACTAAGAATTCAAAATATTTATCATAGATAAACTAAAAGATCAAATAAATATTTCAAAGATAAAAATAAATCAAAAAGATCAAATAAAAATGTTTACCATGATAAATTGAATGATCAAAGAAAAAAAATCAAAAAACAAATAAATAATTCAAAGATATATCTCTTTACCCTGACCCTAACTATATCTCTAGCATATATATATATATATATATATAGAGAGAGAGAGAGAAAGAGAGAGAGCATCAAACTTAGGGTTAGGGTTAGCATTAGGATTAGGGTTACATTTAGGTTTGTTGTCAAGTTTAGGGTTAATAGATATAGTCAGGGTTGGGGTAATAATTGGGGTTACTAGCATCAAACTTAGGGTTAGGGTTAGCATTAGGATTAGGTTTACATTTAGGTTTGTTGTCAAGTTTAGGGTTAATAGATATAGTTAGGGTTGAGGTCAGAAATATTATTATAAATAACTTAAAAAATAAATCAAAAAAGATTTGATCAAAAGGAAAAATCAAACATAAATCACAAAGATATAAATATATATTTACCATAGAAAAACTAGAAATCAAGTAAATAAATAAGAATTAAAAAGACAAATCAAAACGATGAAATAAAAAACCTTATCATAAATAAATTAAAGATTGAATAAATAAATCAAAATAAAAGATAATTCAAATATTTGAATAAACTAAAAGATGAAATAAATAAATAAATAAAAAGATTTTATCGCAAAGATTTGATTAACATATCAAATAAACTAATCGAAGATTTAAACAAGTTAAAAGACCAAATGTAAAAGATAATTCAAATATTTGAATAAAGTAAAGATGAATTAAATAAAGAGATAAACATATTTGATCAGAAAGATAAATCAATCAAAAAGGAAAATTAGAGATTTGATCTCAAAGCTTTGATTAAAATATCAAATAAACTAATCAAAGATAAATAAAAATATGACCCCATTTTCTTCAGTCATTTAAATAATGACAACAATAAATAAAAGAAGGATATGTTCCCGCATCCCGTGAAAAAGGGAAGTATCTAAACTAAAAAGGATTAATTTTGTTTTTTTGAAAGAAAGGGTAAAGAATTAGGTAGAATCGAATTTTCTTTAAAAGAAAGGAAATTTCCCATTCTATATATATATATATATATATATATATATATAGGGGATGAATAAGTAGTTAGTTAAATAAATAAATACATTGTATATAGGAAAGAGATATTTTATTTTGAGTTTAACATTGTTAATATTAAGGAAATATTATTATAAAGAGAAGTATTAAGATATTAACATTGTCATTGTAAAGAGAGGATTAATAATTGTTAGTTGTATTTTTCTTGCCCTTTTGTAAAATATGGATATTGCATATTCTCAACCCTCTTAACTATAATAGCTTTGTCGAATTTAAGCTAATTACCTTATCCAGCTTTTTGGACTCATTGCTCAGTTAGTTTGCACATACCCTATAAAGTAATGTTTTGTGAAATAGTTATTTTACATGATTTTTTTAAATATGGTTTAGTAGCCTCTAGCAAAACACTTTATATTAAATCATCACCATGTTGTTGGGTAGAAACCCAGCCTAGAATAATTATTTAATCTACCTAGCCCATTATGCAATACCTTATATGCAAAGCCTAAATTATCCAAATAATAAATGTTATTTGGGGCTCACGCTAGATTTGAAAGATTTAATAATAAGTTGCACTAAAAAAGAACAAATCAGTTACATCTAAGTATTTTGGATGTAGAGAATCTTAAGTTGCCCCCCCCCCCAATGCGAATATTAAAATAACTATTTTAGAGTCAACCATTCTTGTAGTAAACTAAATTGTCCAAACTTAGACATTTAAGTCGTTGGAAGGAATTTGATTTTTACCCTCCAAGAAACTCATCTATAAGGAGTCACCCAACATGAACCCATCGCTAATTAAACCTTGAGTTGTACCTCATTCAAATGTATTATTACCAATATAGTGATAGGCTTAGGAGTTGTGTTGTATATTGGTGGCCCGCTGCGAAAGTGTTAGGTTGCTAATGTATGTTGTGAAAAAAATAAAAAAATGTCGGGTTTGTAAATGAATAGTTATAGAGTAAACAAAATGGTCCCCTAAATCACACAGCTAGGAATAAGTTAATAAGCTAAATGGGAGTTTGGGATTGATAGCCAGTTCCAAATTGCGTTTATTATAAATATCAATTAAGAGGACTTCTGTCTTGATTGATAGGCTCCAACTTAAAAATCTTTTAAAAAACATTCAAATAATCTAAAACTGCCAACCTTTTTTTTATATAGATAGAAGTAATTTTAGTAAGCTAAATTGACATTAAACTCAGTTTAAACATTAGCATAAGTATAAGCCTAATGATTTAGCTATACTGTTTGGTGAGATAATTAATAATATTACCAGTGATTAAATTGGCTATTTTAAAGAGTATATGGTGGCCATTTTCAAAGAGTTATATGTTTGGGATAATATTATTTATGTTTAGACTGAGGTAAATAAAAAAATACTATTACTATACGTTGGAAATGTGAATACTCAAGGGGTTTTATGCCATGTATAAAAATAAAATAAAATAAAATGTGAAATCTTGGTATTAAGGAATATTTGACTTTTGAGTAAAACATTCGTACTATCGTAGAAAGAATTAATAATAATTATAGTGGTGAAATTTGTAATTAATACAAAAAAAAAGGGTAGTATAGTAATGGGATACAATTAATGGTACACATTATATTTAGTAATATTATTTCATAAATAAAAAACGTTGTTGTTAATTGGTGGTATACTAATAACATTACTATCAATAAATACTGTTATTGTTAATTGGTGGATTAGCAATACAATTACTATTATAGTTCCCAAATAATGTTATTGTTAATTCCAAATATTTCATCCACTATATATTGTCATTTAGATTTTCATGACTAAAAGTGAATTGGGAAAAAGGGTCTATAGAGACATATAGCCAGCACATCTTTCCAAATTTCCATTTTAATTCACACATTACTATTTATTTAATATAGTGTATATATATTAATGCTTAATAGGCATACATCTTGAAATATACACATAATAATCTCTATGCACCTTTACGTATTTGAAATTTTAAATTTGGATCGCATTTTACCCATTATATGACCTGTATTATACAAAATCATTTTATGCTTGTTAGACTGTTTTTATACACATCATTATATCCTTTATATTTTCAAATTAATTTTGAAGGGTAACTCTCTTTCTGAAAATACTCATGGTATAAATACATTTACTCGTTACAATTTTGAAAAAATAAAAGCAACTATTTCAAATAAGTATAAATATATTTGCTCATTGAAGATTTGCAAAAATAAGACCAACTCTTTCAAATATACAATTTCATCCAACAAATATGGTTTTATTGAAGATACAGATATTTTCTTAGCAACTACATTAGAAATGACATCTTTTGGGACTATGATGAGATTCTTCATGAAAGTTCCTTAAATTTAAAGTCTTGAAGGTGCTATGTTTCAATATAGAAATGCCTTGTTAACATAAGGTCATCTAATCATTTAGGTGTATAATCAAATACAAAAAAAATAAAGTACATTGTAAGATGGCTTAAATTATTTTCCACCTCTTTTAGAACCATCAAACATGTAAGATCATTTAAATCATTCTTGCATCACTTTTCCCATATTATTGCATTGATTAGTTTAATGGTTATAATTTGATGGCTTAAGGTAAATAGTATTATGGAGAATAGTGTAGTTGGTTATAAACATTTTGTTTGATGGTCACTTCGTAGGTGCCTTACAAATTTTAAGCAAAGGGGCCTCCTCTAATCTTCTCTACTGTGAAGATTTAATTCCTTGCCATGGGTAGAGTACTTTACCTTATTGTTTTTTCCCCAACAAAGTACCTTCATAGGAGTACTTGTGTATACAAAGAGGTTGCTTCATGTTTTTTTCTCAAATGTTTATTTGATGGATTACTATATTCCTAAGTAGTATAGTGTGATTCATGGTGTTTAGATATGTGTGGAAAAATTAGGTAACTGAATGATGTTTATAAACTTTCCACATGTTCAATTATTGGGTAGACAGTTCTTCTCCCATTAATTACATCACTTTATATCCTCTAGGTTTTTCTAAAAATAATAGTGTGTGTGATTTTATAATAGTTATATATACAGATTTTGAATTAAATTTTAATCTGTGTTTATATTTGGTGAACTTGATTATGTATATAAGGGAATTTGTATGTTTCTTTATTGTTGTATGCTATTTTAAAAAAAATTTAGTTTAACTTTAAATCCATTCCTTAGATAGAATAATTTTTCCCGTTTTTTAATAATGCTAATTTTTATTTGTTGATCTAACTACAAATATATGACTAAGTGAACTAATAAAATAACTCCCTTCGTCAATTCCAAGCATGCTCATAAAGAGCATCATTATTTCATTTTCTAAGCATTTCTCGATGAAGATCTTGTTTCTATTATGGTTTTCATGTTCGCACCCCATTTCCAAATGTCCTTTTACAAATCACACACATGCAGCTTTTATTGCTATCAAATACTAAAAGATGTTCCTCTTACGAAACTCCCCAGGTGATGGCAAACTAAAATAGAAGTACATTGTAAGATGGTTTAACTTCTTTTCCACCTCTTTTAGAACCATCAAACATGTAAGATCATTTTAATCATTTTTGCATCACTTTTTCCCATATTAGTGCATTCCTTGGTTTAATGGTTATTATTTGATGGCTTCAGGTAAATAGTATTATGGGAAATAGTGTAGTTGGTTATAAATATTTGTTTTATGGTCACTTGGTTGGTGCCTTACAAATGTTAAGCAAAGGGGCCTCCTTTACTATTCTCTATTGTGAAGATTGAATTCCTTGCCCTGGGTAGAGTACTTTCCCTTATTGTTTTCTCCCCAACGAAGTACCTTCGTAGGAGTACTTGTCGTATACCGAACAGGTTGGTTCATGGTTTTTTGTCAAATATTTACTTGATGGATTACTAATTTCCTAAGTAGTATATTGTTATTCATGGTGTTTAGATATGTGTGGAAAAATTGGGTAAATGAATGATGCTCATAAACTTTTCACATGTTCAATTATTGGGTAGCCAATTCTTCTCCCATAAATTACATCACTTTATATCCTCTAGGTTTTAACAAAAAAAAAATTAGTGTGTATGAATTTATAATAGTTATATATATGGATTTTGAATTTAATTTTAATCTATATTTATATTTGTTGAACTTGGTTATGCATATAAGGGAATTTGTATGTTTCTATATTGCTGTATGTTATTTTTTAAAAATTGTTGTTTAACTTATAATTTGTTCCTTAGATAGAATAATTTTATTTCTATTTAAAAATGCTAATTCTTATTTGTTCATCTAATTACAAATATATGACTTGATTGAACTAATAAAATATCTCCCTTCATTGATTCCAAGCATGCTCATAAAGAGAATCATTATTTCATTTTCAAAGCATTTCTTGATGAATATTTTGTTTCTACTATGGTTGTCATGTTCCCACCCCATTTCCAAATGTCCTTTTACAAATCACACACATGCAACTTTTATTGTTATCAACTACTTAAAGATGTTCCTCTTACGAAACTCCCCAGGTGATGGCAAACTTTCACCCACCAGCAGACATTATCACGATATCTAGCAGCTCGTCTGAGGGAGACATTACAGGATCAAAAGCTAATGCTGGTCCTCCCTCACCTTTAGACTCTTCTTCTGTTATTTGGCCTGGCATGTACCAAAGCAACGTTGCAGTCCTCGTAGAGAACATTGTTAGAGGTTGTGAAGACACTATTGAAGATGCTAAGAAGACATGCGAAGAACCCTTCCAAGTGGAAAACCATGACATTGAGATGGTGCAACAGGCAGTCCAAAAAATCCATACAACTTATTTTGTTCTTGATGCGTACTACGACTTCCTTCGAGCAATGAAGTATGATGCATTGTATGGAATGGGAAATGGTACTAGGATTAAGGAAGACTTTCTAAAACTCCTAGCAGACATAAAGTAGATTGTAAATAGCTTGCTTAAGATAGCTACTTGTTTTTTTTGAGGTGTTGGGGATAATGGTTTTGCTTTTGACACAACATGACAACATCGACTTACAATTTTTTGTAAAGATGGGCAGCATGGCTTTCCTCTCGATATATAATGTATACAATGGCTGCTAATCATCTGACCCCTTCTTTTTTCCTAGCACAACAAAGTAGTTAAACCTTATATCTGGTGTTGGAAAATCTACTATGCAGTGGAAAGAATGTACAACTCCTCCCCCCCCCACTCTACTACTTTTTCCTTTGGTCCTTTCTATTGTACATATGCATCTACCAATATGGCAATTGACTCGTTGTTTCTACGCGTTAATTTTTTGTCTTCTTCGCTTCATGTATCTTCAATCTATTCTAATTGAACTATACAGATGCATCTTTGAGCTATTGCAATCAAAACTATACATATTCCATGTATGCAACTGACTAAAAATTAGTATAGCTTATGGTAAATTTCATAGAGAGTGTCTATTTTCCCTTTCCTTGCTCCACATAATGAGGTAGATTTTTATAAAAAAAAATGTGCATAACTGACTTTCCCCTATCTGTGTTGCTACTTGCACCCATTTCAATTTACTTTGCTTGAATCTTTTTTTGACTGATTGACCTTATATACCAATAAGTTGATGTAGTTTGCTGGAAGGGTTGTTCTATTGACTTCTTCACACAATCGGCTTACATCCAATACATTTCTGCAGGATCCTCTCCTTGCCTTGCACCATGGAAAGCTTATTGACTCCAGATGCAATTAGATTGATGCATGGAGGAAATGTCGCTTTGGAACCTCATGTCCAAGTCATAGTTGTCTCAAGTTTTGGCTTCGAATATACACACATCAATCAATATAGGTTGGAAATCTCTGATGATGTGCACAAGCACAAAGCATCATTACCAACTAAGTACAACTCCTTCATAGAATCCAATGTGCTTGCACCTAGCTCCATTGTGCAATTGAAAAGATATAGTTGTCCTCAAACAGGCAGCACACGGTATGTTTATGAACTAATTTCTATATCGCACAAGAATACGTGAGACCTACTCTCCTCTTAGATTTTGTTACTTATACTTTGTCTTGCTTTAAATATTAAGGTGGATTGTTATTGTCGACCTTGAAATTGTGCACACAACACATGCTATTGTTGGGGAGCCAGTTTTCCTATGCATAGAAGACCTTCAACAACTTGGGCGCTCAATAGGAGAATCCTCTGGCTTGGCCACATCTTCAAAAAACCCTTGCCTTCCTGAAAGACTGCCTCCTCGACGTCTCCTATTTGGTGTCAACCTGATCTTGCCGAAGGAGGCACCATTGACAGTAATGCCTATCAAAAACTTGAATCCATTTCAGCCAAGGTGGACTGTTAAAGGTCGTGTAACTGTGAAATCTGAAATACATAGCTACACCACACAGAAAGGAAGTGGCCATATCTTCACCTTTGATATCATAGATTGTGAAGGAACAGAGACACGTGTGACATGCTTCAATGAAGCAGCTCACACCCATTGTGATAAAATTATCGCAGGAGCTACATACACATTGTCTAGAGGCATGGTTCGACCTGCTAATAGAGTCTATAACAAGCTTAATAGTGGGTTGGAAATTTCTCTTAACCATGACTCAAGGGTTTCCCTCTGTGAAGATGATGATTCCATCCCTAAAGAGCAATTCTCTTTCACACCCCTCAATGCATTGATGAGCAAAAGCAACGGTTCGAATGTTGATGCAATTGGAATTGTCACTTGTGTACATCCATGCACCACCATCAGGAGAAGAGATGGGACAAAGGTCACATGATAGACTTTAACAATTATTGACATGTCCAACACAAATATAAATGTTACTTTATGGGGCTCATCCGCTGAAAAGGAGGGTGCACAACTGCAAGAGAAATACCTCATGCGTGAATCTCAAGTTCTCGCAATTAGGAATGGTCATGTGTCTAAATTCAATGGAAAGGTGATCAACACCTCATCCACTACAAGACTATCGATAAACCCTCAAATAGAAAAGTCAGAACGGATTAAAACATGGTTCAAAGAAAAAGACAGTACAATTCAGCATTTGTCTACTAGCTCCTTTCACATGCCCCCACCTACTAGAAGGCTTACAATCAATGCCATTTGTGAAGAGGCTCAAAATACAACACACCCTCTATAGTGCATGTTGGTGGCAACAACACGATTCATAAAAACTGACTCATTCTATTATCCAGCATGCCCTTCCCGCTCAAGTAACAAGCCTTGTAAGAAAAGACTATCGCAGACAAATGATGGAAAGTGGTTTTGTGGAAAATGTAATGCAATAATTGACACCTGTGACTATAGATATATACTTCAAGTCAAGTTGCAGGACCACACAAATATAATATGGGCAATCGCATTCGATGAAGGGGTGACACAACTCATGGGCATGCCTGCAGACAAACTCTACAATCTACAATTTGATCAAGCTACTGATAGAAATGTGGAGGAGGTGATTAAGAGTGTCTTGAACAAACATTATGTATTCACACTGCGTTGTAACCTTGAAATGTACAATGCAGAGGAATGCTTAAAAGAAACCATTGCCAGGGTCGAACAACTAGATTACATTGAAGAGAATAGCTTTTTGCTTAAAAATATCCAAGAAATGTGCAATGTAAAGGCTTCTTCCCCCATTGAACCCGATGTTGTACCAGAGCTGGTTGTGCAACTCTAAGGATCGTTGTAGCTATACTACATAGCCTAATATAGTTGCCACGCTCTCTTTACAAGTGTAGTATGACTATGGATGGTATGCTTCGCAAAAAAAAACTCATGTTGTAAAGAATTATGTCAATTTATTTTTTATCTAAAAAACTACCATGTTAATGCCCTTAAATGGATACAAATATGTAAAATATTGTTTTCCTTTATTCAAAAAAAAATGCCCATGTTCATTTACAAGCTTACAGATGCACCTTTGTCTACTACCTCCAAATTTTGTTCTTTCTCGTATTGCAACATGCATTCGCGAACCAATGAGGAGTATCTTTACATTTTCATCTACATTTTTGCTATGCAAGCATTTTGGTTTCATCTTGTTTTGCTATGCTCATATTCCTGATCTACCCTGCTATGTCCAGACCCGCATATGGAAGACTCCTCAACAGGGAACAATGCAAGTGACCCATATAATAAGGAGGTAAGAAGACAAAAAAATTGAGAAAGAAATTGGGCCTACTATGCTCGCCATAGAGAAGAGATAGCTACTCGAAGGCGACAAAAAAGATTGCATGAGAGTCAAAATAGCCCCCAACAAATAGAAGCCTGAAGAATGCAAGACTGTGAGAGAAGTCGAGCTTACTATAAGCGTCATAGAGAGGAAATAAATGCAGAAAAGCACAATAGCTCTTTACAAAAACAAAAATGCCTACATCAACATGGAACAATATGCAGTGACAATGATAATTTCATGATGGGAATGAAAAAATTTCGTCAGAGAATAGATGCACTGTCCAACCGAAAAACATGCATTATATGCAAGGAATGTTACCCAGGCATGCTTGTCCATTCATCAGGTTCTAATGCAACGTGTAAAAGATGTTTCGCTGAGAGAGGCATCCATCGGTTCTCTGCCCTCAACAACATGGACCCAGGAGAGCAACCATTTGTTTTGAAAAGACTCACCCAAGTGGAGGAAATGCTCATTGCCAGAGTCAGCCCAGTACTACAAGTCACCCACACTCTTGGAGGCCAGTATAGATATAGTGGCCACACGATCAGCTTCCCACAAGATATCACCGACATTTCAAAAGTACTTCCACAGAGAATACAAGAGTTGGATGTTCTCATAGTTTGAAGATTACATGTAGAAGGTCATTATTATGATTGTTATGTCAGTAGAAGTCATATCAGAGATGCGTTGCAATACAAAGTCAAATATGACCTGTACTATCATGATGTTGCAATTAATTTTGAGCACTTAGAGCAATTTCCTGAAGCAAGAACAAACATAATGAATATGCTACACACCGTTGATACCAGTGAAGACATGGTGGTTCAAAATAATGAAATTGACTCTGATGGGGATGATATTGAACGCAGCACAGCACACACATCGTCATTTATGGCTAGACTTCCAAATAGATGCCGTGAGTTAGAAATTATTAAGAGAACATTAGACCTTGACGACAACACTAACAACATTATAGACTGGCCTGAAATAAACTCATCGCCAATAAATGAATACAATACTAAGGGGTTGCTTGATATGGCATTTCCAACACTCTTTCCAACTGGAGTTGCACTACAAATGCAACCATGAATTAGGGAAGTACAGATGCATGAGTATGCACTCCACTTAATGAGATTTCATGACCATAGATTTGGAAGTCATCCAAGGTTCCGATATTTCATGCTTAATCTTATGATGTGCCATCGTAGCCAGGGGCTTACTGCAGTTTTCATTAAAAAAATGCAAAAGAAAACATGCCAACTACTATTGAGGACCTCTGAGCACACTTGAAAAACTTACCTGACACACAATTAGTCAAGAGCTCATGCACTTTGGCTCTTCAATGCGGGGTACAAGACCATATTGGAACAAGTGTCGTGCTGAGCTAACAAATATGATCAGCCAAATAGGGTCTCCCACTCTATTCTTCACATTAAGTGCAGCTGACACAAAGTGGCCGGACCTGCAATGTTTGATCTCAGATGGTGTACCGCTAGGAATGCAAACAAATAAATAGCATTTAGAAAATGTAGTCAACAACCCCCACACCACATCATTATACTTGCATCAATGATTCACAATGTTTCGTGAAGAGGTTATTGAGAAACTACTCAACACAAAAAATTACTGGTACAGGTATGAGTGGCAGCACTGCGGCACCACACATGTACATGGTTTCCTTTGGCTCCATGATGCACCAAACATGGATATACTTGATTGGGATGATAGTGTTGTTGTTGAACAGGCAAGGAAATTCTTTGACAAGTATGTCAGTGCTTGGAACCCCCGTCCTGCATCAGCAAGAGACAACTTGATTTTTTGATCTTTCCAAGATGATCCTTGCCTACTCGACATAATAGGTATATTTGCTACAGACCCCTCTCATGACTACAAAGAGATCATCAATCGTGTCCAGAGGCACACAAAATGTAGAGAGGGGACATGCTTGCGAAAGAAAGGGAAAAAACTAGAGTGTCGATACAAAGCTCCATGGAAAGAGAAAATTATATCTACACTATCATGTGACAATTGTGGGACAAAACAATATGAACCTGCACGGAATGATGATAAGCTAAACATACACAATCCAGAAATGATTTCAATATGGAGAGCCAACATAGATTGTCAGCCTGTCATTTCACGAGCAGTTGTTTTGAAATACATTGCCAAATATGCATCAAAAGCAGAGAGAGCATCTGAGACTTGTACTGATATGCTAGCAAGAATATCTGCAACCCAAAAAATAGATGTCCCGGCCCTTGCAGCATACCGAAAGTTCATGGAAGAAATCATGGTAGAGCATGATATTGGAGCACAAGAAACATGCCATATGCTTCAAAAACTTCCACTTATTGTTTGTAATCGGCCATTTACGTCTTTGAATGTTGGCCAAAAAATGTTCCATCGAATAGCAAGAGGACCACATGAAAGCCATCTACAGCCTAGCTACCTTCATTCGTACATTAATCGACCTCTAGATTTGGAAACAACAACGTTACTTGAATCTACACAGTCTTTCACATACTCTGCGAGTCGCAAGGGATGCAAGTGGAAAGAAAGAAAGGTCAAAGTGATTGTCAATGTTTTCCCAAAGTTCTACACAATCCCAAACGAGGACTCAGACCAGTTTGAAACATTTTGTTAGAGTGAGCTTCTACTATACAAGCACTTCTGAAGCTTCGCAATTGACATAGGGATAACTAAGGATACAATACTTGCAAATTGGAAGCAAATGAATGCATCCAAATATGATGTATGGCATGTCCCCCGCACCACCCCCTCAGACGAAAACACCAACGATGCAGAATCGGATAGCGAAATTGAGGTGGACACAAGGGGCATACTTGAAATGAATGAATGGGAATTATTTTTGCAAATGGCCCCCTCAAACAATATCAACATACATGAGCTTGACCTGCTTGGTAGGCGTGAGTTTGATAGCAGCTATAAATGGGAACAACTTGCAGTGCCCCAGGAACTTCACGAAATCGCCACACAATTCATAAACATGAAAAAAACATGTAGCCATGAAAGGCATGCTCCAAGTAAGTATGTTGTCCCAGACTATACATTATCTTCCAAACAAAAACTAGCACTCACACATATTATCAACCATAGCAAGCATCACTCAAATAAACCATTGTACATGATTATTCAAGGGATAGTAGGTACAGGGAAATCATACTTGATTGCTCGAATAAGAAAAGCACTTGATAGTTACAATATGCACTAGCAAAGCCAGCTACTCACATTGGCTCCTACAGGGGTTGCTACATTTAATATACATGCATCAACTATACATTCAATGCTTCGAATCCCTGTCAAAGAAATGCACCCATTGCAAGGACAATCATTAATAACATTTCAGGAAGAGATGAAACACATAAGATATATATTGATTGATGAGATGAGCTTCATAGGACCAAAGTTGCTACTGAAGATAGATGCAAGACTACGTGAGGCCTTCCTGCATCAACATCTTTATTTCGGTGGGGTGTCAATAATCCTGATTGGTGACCTTGCACAGCTCCCGCCTGTAATGGACAAGCCTATTTACACATCACACTCAAATGCAAAAACACTATGGGACTTGTTCACGACCATTGTCACCTTAGACACAGTGTTTCATCAACAAGGTGAGACTCCAGAACAATGGCAATTCCGTCAACTATTGCAAAACATACGCAATGCAAAAGCATCACAAGAGGATTGGGAACTTTTACAAACACGCACAAACAAGCATCTCACCTCTACCAAAAAAGAAATGTTCGACAATTCAATGCACTTATTTGCTACCAATGATTTAGTTCGACTTCACAATAGAAGAATGTTAAAATTGTTAAATCGTCCAATTGCAATAAGTGTTGCAACTACCAGCAGGGCTGAAGCAGATAATGCAACTACTGATGAACAACTTGAAAAGCATGTATTGCTTTGTAGAGGGCAACACATCATGCTGACAACCAACATATGGACACATGCAGGCCTTGTAAATTGAGCTCTTGGTGAAGTTGTTGAGATAGTTTATAGCCTTGGTTCCAGACCACCAGATGTTCCACTTTATGTAGTGGCAAGGATCGATAATTATAGTGGGCCAGCATGGAATGAAAAGGACCCCAAAAGTTTACCAATAGTACCTGTATCATTGGGCAGTCGTAGACAAATTCCGCTCACAATGGCATGGGCTATTACCATACACAAATCCCAAGGCCTAACGCTTGCCAGAGCAACTGTCGACATTGGAAAAATAGAACGACAAGGACTAACATTTACAGCTATATCCAGAGTGAAATCGTTGAACAGCCTTCGTATTCAGCCAATGTTCTCCTTAGAGAGATACTCAAAAATGCATAACGACCCATACACAATTATGAGAAAAGAAGAGGAAGCCCGATTACAACAACTATCTCTAAAAAGCCAAGGTACACAACTCTTTACCCTTTCTCCCTCACGTCGGCCCTACTTCTTCTTATATCAACAATTTCTCTTTTACAAAACTAAACATGCCGTCAACAATGTGCATGTCCTTTGAGTAACTTTTTAATTTTATTGGCAAAAAAAAAAATATTTCCCCTTTATTAGTGTTATAATAAATTGCACATGGAGCAATCATTGTACATGTCAACAAAAAATATTCCCAGCTAACCATTCCATTCCTTTTGCTTTGCAGGCCTCGAAGCCAAATGGCATATATCGTAGCCCCTCACCCTCAAACACCAACAATTGTACTGTATATTTTTTCAAAAACAAAAAAAGTTCCACTGCAAAATTGCTCCCCAACATTTTGACTTTCCATAGCACGCATTTTGTATATCATGAACTACCAACAAAAGTACTTTGTCCAGTTGAGCTAAAATATTCCACCACTTCAACCATTTAAGATAATATATTGTGTTGGCCATACACTACCATAGTATACCCTCCTATCGGCGTAACCCTTGCGCCTTGCTAAGGTGCAAGCGCTAGTATTCTGACAACGTTAAGATTGATGCCAGTCGAATCTTTGATTGATTATTGAATGCCCAGATTATCGCTGTCAGATTCGTAACGATCCAGATTTACCCATATTTGATGATAATTAAGAATCGGCAGGGCAAACAATACTATGCATCTCCGCACTCGGGATGTTTGTGTTTGAATAACTGCTATAAGCAAAGCAATGGAGTCTACCCGGCGAAGGAGAAAACATACGGTTTCCTCTTCAACCCCAAGGAAGTAAAATTCACCAATGCCTATCAGGACTCCGTTCAACGCTTCAAAGATTCAAGTAACAACGGCCTGTGGAGGGAGGAAATCGCGAATGCCAATATTCTATTCAGGGGTCTGACAAGGATTCGAGAGATTACAGATGCCCAAGAATTGCTGTTCTATCGAGGACACAAGTTACAGAGTAGCCTGTTCACGAAATGGCACATGCAAGAGGACGTGACGCTGAAAATGAGCACAGCGTTTTCCGCCGCCAGCCGCTCCACCGCCTCCTCACCAGTCTCAAATCTCTCCGCCTGATTTCTCCATTTGTCTCAAATCTGTTTTGGCGGCAATGCTTTTCCAGAAATAAGCGCAGGTGGTTGTCTAGAAGATGTGCCTGCAATGCTGCCTTCGGGTCGCTCATATGACGGTGTTGTTCCTCTACCCACCTTGAGTACTCCATGTCAAACATTGCCACACCTGACCCATTTAGTATTTTGTGCTAATTTTCTGTTATTTTCAGATACAATGATGTAAGATTTGTCTTGCCAACAATGTTTAAGATTTGTTTTGCATCAACAATGAATAATTACTATTATTTCTGAATTTAATTGTATAAGCTTTGTTTTGCATAACGTTTTGAATGATACTTTATGATACATCATTCAATTGTAAAGAGTACTGAGAGAAAAAAAAAAATGGATGTTTTTGTTTGTGTTATTACATCACTTTCAATCCTATCAAATGATATTTGGTTTTGGAGTGAATCATTTAATCGATCGTACGTAATGAAAAAGTTAGATTTGATTTGACTCTTTGTTCTTAAAGTTTGAATGTCTTGTTCCTAAGAATCCTGCGAAGTGAATGTCTGAGAAAGAGAACTAGAGAGTTCAGTTGGATGTATTTGTTTTACTGGTAAAATACTTGCCGTTGAAGGATATTTACAATAGGAAACTCTTATTTATATGCTATGTCTTATCTTTATATATTCATTAAGTCTAATATCTATTACATATTTATGTGGTGTGATATTTCAAACTATTTATTTAATGCGTTGGTATATAATGATCAATATCTATATGTTTCAGCTTTATATTATTTAAGTTAAAAGCTTGGAGATCCTTTTAGTAAAGGATAAATATAATAATAAAAATTAAATAGAATATTTAGTTAATATTTACTGCATTCTTGTTGGGTACACCCAAGCAATATCATACTAAAAATTGGAAATTATTAAAAAACAAATTAAATTGAACTTCTCAGTCGAAGTAAATCTAAATATCTAATTTCATTGCGACCACAAAATATGTTATACCCATGGTTTCCTTCAAGTTTAATTCCCAGAATCTGAAAGCCTTTTGAAAATAGCAATGTTTAAACCAGTAAGGAGAGGAATCCCAAAGGTGGGTAGAAAGATTTTAAGTCCAAAGCACACAGTACTAAGCTAAATGTTATGTCAAACTTTTAGAAATCTGGCAGATTCTTTTGGTCAACCATGCCATCTTATGGAAAATTTGTTAAAAAGCTGTCATGAAAAAGAGCTGAGTTGGTATGAAATACATTAGAAAAGCCAGAAGACCACAAAGAATTTCACAGAAACTGGTCATTAACTACAAATATTTCACCAACCCACGTCCCTCAACATTAATCTTAGCTGCTTGAAGCCTCTTTTTCTTTGGAGCTTTCAGATTCTTCAACTTCTTATTTAGCTGCAATTTAGGGACATAAAGGTTCAGACAAATATCATAAGAAAAATATCAATTTAGAATATCAACAGAAGGTTATGGTTAAAATGATCAGATGAAGATGTTCTATTTCTAGATCGAAAAAGATGGAAACTATAGAAATAGACAATATTTTCCAGCACCCTGTATAATGTTTGTTTGGAAAGGATAAATTTCGAGATTACAATAGTCTATGGAACAAAATTGAAATTCCATTATATTATGCATGGCTGCATAACATTGAATGTTGAATAGTAAAATAGGTTTCCTAAGCATTATCATTTCCAGAATCTATTTTTGTTTTTTTTTAAACTAAGGAGCAATGTGAAAATGTGTAATTTTGTAACTATACTCTGTAAATGCCTACCACTTAATCTAGAAAGAGAAAAGTGAAATGTCTATTGACCAGAAAAACAAATTGAGAAAATGGAATCTGATATCAGAGCCTGGCCAGACTCGTAGAGGGTATTGGTGGAGTGGGGCAGAGGGCAGAACAAGGAGATGAGAGGGATGTAGTGCTATTAACAATCTACCCTGCAGACTGTAACCTGCGATTTTTAATACTTAATATTTAATATTAATGAATATTTCTTATTAAAAAAAAATCTTTCAAATGTGTACAAGGAGGTTGTTATTGAATTGAATGTTGAGGTGTCAAAATTTAATTAAAATCTTTATGATTGACTATGATATGACATATATTTACCAATTGCATTTATCTTTTTATGAGCTTGAAGGTGAAAAATTTAATATTTAAACATTAATCTATAATTAATTTACAGATTTGATATATAAAAACTTAAAATTTCAGATTTAAAATAAGCAATGATAAAGAATAATATGGAAGAAAAAAATAAGAGAATAGGAAGATAATTGAATTTTTTTATTATTTTGATTTCTAATATTCACAAAATTTAAGCTTATCATTAAGATAATATTTTAGAAAGATCTCTCCAAAGATGATTTCTTTTATATTATTATTTATATTTATTAGCTTGGTCTATTGAACTTTGGGCATAATATTTTCATTGTCATAAGCTATCCTCTGTATTCACCCCTAAGAAGACCATTTTAATTCAATCCAACATAGTTTTTCTCATAGCCAACCTTCAAATGTTGATATCTTGAGCATCAAAGATATAATATTGAACTTTAAAAGACAAATGGGTGAAATCGAAGAAGATCAAGAGTATGATTTTCAACTTGAGAAGAGTTGGCTTATCAAGCCTACTAACACTAGCAGGAGTTGGCTTACCAAAGGGAGAGATATGAAGAGTCTCTTGCAAGAGAGATTGTTGCCAAACAAGACCAAATGAGGTTATTGCTTTCCCCATTTCAAACTATAGAGGAACAATCAACTTCTTACATTCCAAATCAGCCTATGAAAGAAGAGTCTCCCAAGTACAAGATTTCATGTTTCAAGCAAGACAAGCCTCGTGAATCTTCAAGTAAGTTTGTTGAGTTTGAAATTTCTAAGTTTTAGGAGTCTTAATCCTTTGCAAGAAACTATGACTATGTATGTTCAACCCTTTGTTCCTCAAAAGTAGTCTCCTCAAGAGCCTATTAATTTTTCAAGGACCCATCTAAATCCCCAAGATTCTTCAGCCTCCTTCTCATAACAACATTTATCTATACAAAGGTGGGCCCATTGTTTACCAAGACAACTATTTTTGTGAATAAAAAGGAGGAGAATTTAGGGATGAAAAAAAATAGTTTGTTGTTGTTTAAACTCTAGAACATGATGTACAAAAATAAAAATCATACTTGTTGCAAGGGAATGAGGAGCATGATTAACTAGGGCACTGAGTTGGAGGACAAATAAAAAGTGTTGTACATGAAGTTTTGATTGATTTATTTGATGAGCTCCCATTTTTTGTTGACAATGAAAGAACGACATCAATTACTATATGAAAAAATTAATTGGGATAGCAAGACAACAAGCAAGAAAAAGTGATGTGAATCAAGGCTTGATATTCTTATGTGATGAACTTCCTTCTTTCCTTGAGCAAGAAGAAGAGAGCATACAAGTGTCTATATAAACACAAGTTTTGGAGAAAATAGAAGATGAGAATAAGCATGAAAAGATGCTAGTCAATGAGGAGGAAAATGAAGATAGCCTTATTTGACTAAATATAAAATAATTTGATACACGAAAGGTTTCTATTCAAAGCTTCTATGAAGCCAAAATCAAACCTCTTATAGAAAAATGAAAGGAAGAGGTTTCTAGTAAAAGATGCTATGAAGTTGTAGTTGAAGAGGAATGTATTCTACTTGCCTATGCACTTCAAAATAGTAGTATGCACAATCATTATGAAGAGGTAAGTGGACTTGCTTTCATTTTCAAGAGGTATTGTAGCAACTATTTAAAAAATTTACATTTATCCACTTCCTCGTGGCTACACATAAAGATGTGAAGGATTGTAAATTGATGAGAAAAGGAAGCTATTTCAAGGAACTAGACTTAATGTTTTTTTTTGAGAAATTCATGTTATTGGTTAGAGTAGGTTAGGATAGATTTTCCTTTAATTCAATAATTATTGATGCACTTATTTAGTTTATGTTTTCTCCAAGTGTTGAAGCACATTTAGTGTGGTTTTTTAGTTGTTCTTGAGGTGTTAAGGTAGTTTGTCAAGTTTGGTTTTAGGTTTGTTTCAGATCTCTCTTGATTCCTATGTCTAATGTATATACAAGGCTAGTAGTCTTTTGTGGAGAGCAGGAAAGCATTTCACAAAAGGTCACAAAAAATGTAGTCTATTCTTGCTCTTTTACCAAAAAAAACCTTCAATAGATAGCCCTTTTATATCCAAGAATAAATCTAAGTTGTCTTGGGTCTTATTTTGAGGTTTTCTATTGAGTTTCAGTTAACAAGTATATTGTATATTTTTTAATGATGCATTTATAGTATAGAGAGTTTTTTTCTCAAGTAAAGTGTCAAAAGAAATCCTTACAAGGAGTCAAAATCATGCTTCATAAGCGAAAATATTTTCATTGAAAAGCTCAAGCTTTTTTCACTAAGTTGACTGGTTTAGGGTTTCATGAGCTTCTACATGCTATTTTGTTGGCTAGAAGATAGCATGGGGGTTGGAAATATTAAAGGATCTATCAATTCCACCATGTTGTAGCCTTATCATGATTGTTTCATCATCTTGATATCTTATTAAGATTGGATTTATAAGGTTGGGCTTAAACATCACACATTAAGCATTGACTTAGTGTGTGCTATCGCAGGTGGGCCCCTCTTTTGATTTCCGCTTCTGTTTGCTTATTAAAATTTTGTTGTTCATGAGTTGTTTTCTTCTTTACTTTTTCTAATGGTTAATCTTGTTCATGAGTTGTTTTATTCTTTATTTTTTCTAATAGTTGGCACTCATGAAAATAATATTTAAACTATTATACAACGTAAAAGAATATTTTCACACTTAATAAGTATAATATTAATACTTAAACTTATTTTATAATTATATGTAATATATTTATATTAGTATTTAATGTATATCAAATAATATTAATTATTAATCAAGTTCGTGAACTGTTTTATTCTTTATTTTTTCTAACGGTTGGCACTCATGACAATAATATTTAAACTATTATCACTTAATAAGTATAATATTAATACTTAAACTTATTTTATAATTATATTTAATATATTTAAATTAGTATTTAATGTATATTAAATAATATTAATTATTAATGATAAAATTTATAAATTTTAATTCATTAATATATTTATATAATGATATATAATATATTAAATATTAATAAACTACACGTGATACTATGGGTTTGGGGGGAGACTAGACCTCATGACCTCTTGCCTACAATAGGATGCTTTAACCAATCAAGCTAGTCCCCCGACCCCAAAATATTAAATATATTACATGATAAAATATATTATTTATTTAATAATTATTATTAGCTTATATATTTAATATAAATAATTAATATATATTCATTTTAATAATTTAGTTATTAATTATTAATTATTATTATATAATTATTCTCATTGTTATATAGTATTAAATATAATATCATTAATATTAGATATATTACATGATTAAATATGTTTATATATTTAATAATTACTTGATAAATATATTGTATGATTATATATCTTATAAATTTAATAGTTATCATTAATATGTTATTTATCATTTAAACTATATTTAATATATTTAAACTACTATTTATTAATTATTAATACATTTATATGATGGCATATAATATATTTAACATGATAGAAGAGAGCAAAGAAATTATGAAACATTGATGCAAAAATTTGGACACAATAGAATCCTGAAACTCTTGCAATAATAAGTATATTTCTTTATAGTTTAAATAATATATCATATATTAATGATAATTATAAAAATATATATTAAATTTTTAAATAATATATTATATATTTAAACATAATTATTAAATGAAAATATATACTGATAGTTTAAATAATAGATTATATATTAATTATAATTAATAAATATATAATATATTTAATATTTATTAACAAGATAATTATTATTCAATAATAATTAATATCAATTGAATTATAAATAAATTATTAATATTTAATATCTTACATACGAGTTCTATAAATATATTATTAAATTAAAATTTATAATATTTATGGTTAATAATTAATATTATTTGATAACTATTAAATATAATTATAAAATAAGTTCAAATATTAATATTATAGCTATTAAGTGTGAATGTTATATAATAGTTTATAATAGATAAGTAGGAGGTATTTTTCCACAGCGTATCAAATTATGATATTGCTATCAGGATTCAACCGTGTAGTTTCGAGTCAAACTCATTGACCCATGTTTCATGAGTAGTGGTTCAACAAGAACCCATCTCTCATGATGTCCAGATAGTCCATAACTCATTGCATCTAGGTGATGCTCACGGAGGGTGAAGCCTTTGGTCCATCTGGGAGGTCACTTATCCCAGTCTGCTCACAGCTCAAGCCCAGCGACAACCAGGAGTTTTCAAGGTTAAGCCGCCCAGTTATTACCATTGCAAAACCTTGACCCAAGTGTTGTATATAGACCATTCATAATGGGGCCTTTAGCTCATCAATTGATAGTGGGGTGTTTTTCACATTGTCAGGTATGATATTGCTATCGACATGGATCAATGGGTTGTTCCGAACTGCGGTTGGAAATCACGATGGCAATATCATAATTTGACTGTGAAAAATGCCTCCCTGTTATCAATTGATGAGCTAAAAGGCTCTAATATGAATGGTTCATAGGCTGCTGCGGTGCAAGTGAAGGTAACAACTCAGCGGGAAGCAACCTTGGAGAAAACTCACGAATAGCAGCGGCGTAACTGGGCTATCTTGTTGACCTCGGGCAGACAGTGCTTCCTCATGGCATCACCTGGTAACAAATACCGTGAACCATCTATCGCCGAGATGATTCTTGAACCACTACTCATGAGCTGTGGGTCAATGAGATGAGCTTCAGCGTAATCTAATAACAATATCATAATTGTTTCTGTTATCTCTATCAGTGATGAGCTAAAGAGGGCTCTGTATGAATGGTTCATAAGGCACAACACTTCTTTGAAGGTTTGCAAATGGGGTAACAACTCAATGAGCCAACCTTGGAAAACTCTGGTTAAGCGTGCTTGAGCTGGAGTAGTATTGGGATAGATGACCTCCTAGGAAGGCCCAGTTCTTCACCTCTATGAGCATCACCTAGATGCAATGAGTGTTGAGTGAACCATTCACTATCATTAGATATGGGTTCTTGTGAGTCACTACTCATGAAACTTGGGTCAATGAGTTTGACTCGAAACTACGGTTGAATCTGACGCAATATCATAATTTGACAACAGCTGACGGAAAATACCTCCTACTTATCAATTGATGAGCTAAAGGGCTCTATTATGAATGGTTCATAAGGCACAACACTTGCTGAAGGTTTTGCAAATGGGGTAACAACTCAAGCGGGCTTAACCTTGGAAAAAACTCCCTGGTTAAGCGCGCTTGAGCTGGAGCAGTACTGGGATGGGTGACCTCCGGGGCGGACGGTGCTTCACCTCTGTGAGCATCACCTAGATGCAATGAGTGCTAGTGGACCATTCAATATCATGAGATGGGTTCTTGGGCCTGCTCATGAAACATGGGTCAATAGTTTGACACCGAAACTACCGCAGTTGAATCCACGATAGCAATATCATAATTTGACACGCTATGGAAAATACCTCTCTTATCAATTGTTGATGAGCTAAAGGGGCTCTATTAGATGGTTCATAAGGCACAACACTTGCTGAAGGTTTTGCAATGGGGTAACAACTCAAGCGGGCAACCTTGGAAAACTCCTTGGTTAAGCGGCGAGCTGGGCTTGATCTTTGGGATGGGTGACTGACCTCCCGGGACGGACCAGTGCTTCACCTCTGTGAGCATCACCTAGATGCAATGAGTGCTAAGTGGACCATTCGATGTCATGAGAGATGGGTTCTTGTTGAACCACTACTCATGAAACATGGGCCAATGAGTTTGACTCGAAACTACACGGTTGAATCCTGATAGCAATATCATAATTTGACACGCTGTGGAAAAATACCTCCTACTTATCAATTGATGAGCTAAAGGGGCTCTATTATGAATGGTTCATAAGGCACAACACTTGCTGAAGGTTTTGCAAATGGGGTAACAACTCAAGCGGGCTTAACCTTGGAGAAACTCCCGGTTAAGCCGGCGAAATGAACATCTTGGGATGGGTGACCTCCAGGGGCGGACCCGGTGCTTCACCTCAGAGCATCACCTAGATGCAATGAGTGCTAAGTGGACCATTCGATATCATGAGAGATGGGTTCTTGTTGAACCACTACTCATGAAACATGGGTCAATGAGTTTGACTCGAAACTACACGGTTGAATCCTGATAGCAATATCATAGTTTATAATAGTTTAAATATTATTGCATTTGGAAAAAGTAAAGAGACGTGATTTTGCAGTGAAAATACTATTGTTAACTCACGAGCAACGAGATTAATGACAAACGAAACCGAAATCAGAAGGGGGGCCCACATGTGACAGCACACACTAAGTCAATACTTAATGTGTGATGTTTAAGCCCAGCCGATTTATAAAAATAGGTGATTCATTACGCTCATTGCATGCCACATACATGCTTCTAAAAAAATCAAACGTTAAGCTGCACTAGGCCACTCTTTGTTCTCGATAAGGAGTGTTCTTTTTATAGATTTTGCATTGCAAAGTGACAAAGGGAAATCTTAAAAATCATAGAGAGCGGGCAAAGGCACAAGAAGATGATGGAATGAAGGAGGAATAAGAACATCAACAAATAGATTTTTTTGACAATATTTCCTAAATTCTTCGACGGGAGGCCAAAGACACAGGAAGAAATGACTCACAAACATATTCAAAACTAATGCAGCTAGTGTTCAAAATTTTTCTAGCTCCTAGTAAAGATGTATTCTTGAATATTGGCTCAAATAATCATACATGCAAGATTCCATGCATATTTTGAAGAGGTTGGCCAATAGTTTGATTTCTCCAAATCCATTAACAAGACTTTAGAGATTGTGTCACCGAACTTAGTCAACGCATACTTGCAGTAGATAAATATAGAGAGGAAAGTTTCTTCAGTAATTTGGGTGGATGATTGTAGTGAATGAGAAAAACATTTTTAGTGATTTCTTACAATGAAATTACCCCATAAATTCTCACAGTGGCAGCTCATGTTGTTCACAATATTGGACAGAAAACTGCTTTGGTATTTGGAACTCACACTATTAAAATTTTAACTCCTCTTAGTGTTGCTGCATTGCAAAATGTTACGACATTTAAACAGGTGAATCTTCTAAATCCAATTTGGTTCATTACGAAAAAAATACTTAAGCAATATGGGTTTGGTAACAGATTTTGAGCCAGTTAGGGTTTTCAGATGTTACTATGACTGTTGTCAGAGAATTAAAATCATATAAGCTGGTTGCTAGGGTCATATCATAGTTAAAGTCTATGCCATCTGGAGATATTAGTTTGTTGTGTGACATGGTTATACAAGACGCCATGAAGGAAATAATGATTACAATTGGTGTTTCCATGAGAGTGAATTAATTAGGAACTTAAATACCTGAAGCAATAGGACAAATCCAGTATGAAATATCAAAAGTGCAATCCATAAATTTATATCCTTCAAGTGTTTGCCTATTCGGGATGATGGTCATTGGAGAATTACGCACTACCATTAGCCTTGAGCATGTGAAACCAGGGTCTCCAAGTATACTTTCATTGAAGATTATAGGAGATTTTGTTGAGGGAGCCGAGTTACATCTTGACAAGAGATATTGAGGATAGTGCAAGAAGAATAAAAAGAGATAGTTTGCTCACAAAATCCAGTTAGAAAAATAGGTCAACAATAAATTTCAAGTGAAATACAATATCTTTTCGACAGTTGAGAAAATATTTTGAGCTTTAGGAGAGGCTTATAAGAGGCTGCATAAGCAATTTCAAGATAGTAAATGTTTTGGTCTAAAGGGTGCAGACGAACCAATTATGCCACCTTATCAATTTGATATAGAAAGGAAGAAGGAAATAGATCGGGAGTGTTGGTCTACAGCCGTGTAAAAGTTGAAAATAGCACAAGGAAACTTTTGATGCAAGTCTTGGCCCTAAGGATACAATAGAACCAAAAATTTTAAAACTAAACAAGGGAAGTATAGGAGCTGAAGTTAATTGGTAGTGGATTGTAAATTTTCTGGATGTGAACCACAATGGGCCTCTAGAAGCTAAAAGATTACTCGAATTCTAAAGAGTACATCTACCTAATGTTAGAGATACTATTATCTCAAATGATTCAAATGCAAACTTTCTAGGTTATGTGGATATTGGGAAGGATGAATCTATCATTGTAAATGATAACTTGATAGTTGTAAAGAAACAACATTAGATCTTGTGATTAATGGTTTGAGTGAGTCACTAGGTATGGGTGAGGTACTCCTATCTCATGGTCTTTTTGAAAAGATAAATTATGTTATTCAAAAGTTCTTAGAAGAAGCAACATGATGTTAGAATCAAACAAAATACATTTTGGGTCTAGTTGCCATGATGTTAAAAAGTAAAAAATATACCATGCCAATGAAATTGAAAATTATAGGCTTCCAACAAAAAGTTAAAACTATCTTCTTGTTGAGTCATCAATAAAGAAGAGCACTCAAAGGAAAATAGTTATGTGTAGGATACAACTGCATGGAACCTTGCTAGGATGTTTGAATTTCTACATGGTCCAATGATGGAGGCCCCCATAATCACATTCAAATTTTCAACATATTCTTTCAATGTTTATTGAGATTCTTAAGGATGTGCCAAATGTTGTTGATAAAGTCTATGGTACCTTGTATTTTGTAGCCGTAGGATATGAGGATGGCAAGGAAATATTCTCTCCACTTTCACCATTTTGTAGAACATTATTCAAGCTCATTTTGATGCAACAAATAAGAATGATGAAAGTGAATGTAAGCTATAGGCCTTGACATATGAGACCTTGAATGAGGTTGTCAGATGTTAACGAGAGGAAACCTCACATATCATTATGCAACTTATTCCAGTGATCATGCATAAGTTCAATGACACACTAGGAAAACAAAAGCTATGATCAGATGGGAAAGAAAAATACATTGAATTGCAGGGACTTTTGTGTGGTGGTTTACAAGGGATTGTTAAAAAATTGAGTGATTATAATTCCAAGTGTGACATTTTGCAATATGTTGATCATATGGTGAAATTATCTTAAGAGTATATGCATGTTAGAGTTTTATTATTCACAAGGAAGTGATCCTCGAAATAGGAACTCTTTTGCATGCAATAGGTGTGGAATTTTGGAAGTGTACACAAGAATTCTATAGATATTTGGAGATGGGATTTCAAAACTTTGAAGATTATCAAATCTATTTCATCATTGTGGGTGTGATAGGTGATATGTGTAGGGTTTTGGATGATAAATTATTTCCTTTCTATGATGGTTTTAAGGTACAAATTCTGAAAGCTTCTGAAATATATGTCAAGCAATCAGCTACACCAATCTTTAAAGCCTCCAATATTTTCACTTTTTTGAGATATTGCATTTGATTATTTGGGGTCATTTTGAGAGGTACTGAATGTATGGAATTCCTATGCTACAGGAGAGAAAAAGAGATGTTTGCATGGTCTAAAATTTCTAATGATGAAATGATTGAATACACTAACCAGCTGCATAATGGAATTCTAGAGGCATATTGAGGAATTTTTTAAGGTTTTAAAAAACTCACTCAAGGTCGAGTTGATGATAACCTTATGCAAGTCACATTTTACAATTTCTTGAGAGTATTTATCAAGAAAAGGAAATGGATGAATAGGTGGAAAAGGTTGTAGCTTGAGTTATTGGTGAATTGGTGCACACAATGGGACAAAATGCAACAACTTTCTAAGGTATTTCATATTTACAAAAAAATTGTTGATAAATGCTTGTCGTCCAGTCATAAACTAATAATAGAGACTATTGAATGAGTTCTAATGATTGTCCATCAACTTGTTTGAAGATGATTTATCTGAAATTTCTTGAAATGCATAGTCTTTTGGGTGCATTATATTAAATTCTTTTGGGATATCATACATTTCATTGTGTCAAATTATTATTCCACTTGACAATTGCCAACATTTTATATGGTCTTTGGGAAATCATGTTAAGAGCCAAATTTTTTCCTAAGGGGTTTTTAGATTTTTATTCCAACCTTTGCTATGTTTAAATATATTCTCTTATTTGTTGAAAAATGCTAACTTTGTAGTCTTTCCTAAGGTTTGAATGTCACCTATCCTCAAAGAGCTCATGTTTTATTCACAATAACAAAAGAAACCTTTAATGTTTTTTTTTTCGATAGTTAGCATATTCACATTGCATTATTTTTCTATCCTTATGAAATCATAAATATAGTCATAATCTCAAGTTAGCACAATGTTGAGCGATAGTTAATAGTTTTAAAGTATGATAGCCTGTGTAGGTGCATGAAGATAAGAACATTGATCTTGTATACAACATTTTTGTAGCACATAAAGGATTTCATCTATAGAGGATAATCATGAACAATAAATAGTTTGTAGGAATAGACAATCTACAAGAAATAGTCACAAGACAATGCAATGATAAGGATGAGACAAAGAACAATTGTTTGATGATATTCATGGGTGAATTTCACAAGATGATATTGGTTTATGTTACATTGACAATAAATCACAAGAAGGAAAACTTATTCAAGAAGCTTCCAAAATGGGAAATAATGTAGGATAGTCAAGCTAATAAATCAAGAAGACCTTGGGAAGTTATATCAATCATCAAGCTAGAAGGGTCAGTTTTGAAACAATTATTGTCAATTTTAACCATTTTAACAAGCCTATATGGTTATGAATTAATTTTGTTGAAGTTTGAAGGCACATGAAGGTATGATGGGGAAGCTTTGAACCTTAAAAAGTAGGCATTTTTCCTTGCTTGAATAATTTATGAAAGAGGTTAAACCATTTGGTGACCTTTATGAGCAATGAAGCACATCATGAGAGCATATAGGAGGTAGTTTTGACTTTTTTTAAAGCATCTCCAAGTATAATTTATGAGTTGTATAAGGAGCCTTTGATGATAGAATAGATCAAAATAACAACTTTTCTTCAGTCAAACACCTTTTTGGAGCAATTTAAGGGGCTACAAAGTAGGGGTAACAATTTTGAAGACCAAGGAGTTTGACCCAACCAACTAAAGTGAACACTTATCCTCCATCTTTTAAGACATGTTCCTATTATGTAACATGTTTTGAGTAGCTTATAAGCAATCCTAAAGGGTAGATTTTGAGTTAGTTCTTACTCTCTTGGCTTTGCATTGTAAATAGTTTTTCTAAATTATTTCAAGCTAGAGAAACTCTATAACTCAATTTTCAAGCATGTAAAATAGTATGTAACACTTTTTTATCACTAAAATAAGCTATTTTACCTTCTCATTTAATGTTTGTTGTGTAAATTTCTTAAGATAGTTGATGTAATTGTGTGGCGATATCTTTTCCCCTTAATTTTTGTCTTATTTTCCTTTCCTTTGATAAAAAGTATGCATTTTATAGGTTATAAATTTTGTTAACCAATAAGGAATAGATTTTAAGTTGTGATAACACTTCTTGCTCCTTCTAAATATTATCTTTAACACGCTAAACCTTGTTATGAAGAAATTTTTCAAAGACATACAAAATACTGAGTTATGTATGCATTAGGTTTAAATTGTTGATAATTTTATGTGTTAAAATAATAGTATAGGGTATCAATTGTGTGCATCACCTTATTAGTTATACATTTCATTTGATATTTTATTTTCCCCATTTCACAAGAAGCAATATTAGGATAGGTTAATTTGGTGCAGTTTCAAAGGGAACTAACCCTCTCTGGAGGTTGATCTCCATCATCTGAGCCCACACTCGATAGATTATCCCATATTTCACAAGGTCTAGTTGAGTGATTATATCAACCCATAAAGGGTGCATGCTTCCATGAAAATAGTTTTTGGCATGCTTGATGAGACTATTTGAACTAATTGAATTCAAAATTTGTGCTAGTGATGTATTGTTGTTATTTGATGTGTATATCAAGAATGTTTTCCTTTGGAAGAAAAATACTCACACACCTAATGAATCCAAGTTATTTTACTAGTTTTGAGAAGACTAAGTGTTGGTATGTGCTCATGTTTTACAAAAAAATTAGTTTTTATTATTCTAATTTTTGGAACATTTCTATGAATTTCCAACTTGTTTAAATGCTATATTTTGTCTTCATTTTATGAAGATAAGCTTTACAATTCCCCCTTTCACTAAAATGCTATTCATTTACATTATTATAATTCATACCAATAAAAACATATTGCTGACTTGTTCCCAAATAATCTATTAACAACAAGTTATCAACATATTTTTTATGCTTACCACCCACCCACCCTTGCTCAAGCCTCATGCCAGCCTACATATACTCATTTTTAGCCCCAAAAATACAATTTCAATTCAATCCAACATAGTTGTCCTCATAGAAAACCTTCAAATGTTGGTATCCTAAGCATCAAAGATATAATATTGAACTTCCAAATACAAATGAGTGAAATTCAAGAAGATCAAGAGTATGAATTTCAACAAGAAAAGTTGGCTTATCAAACCTACCAATACTAGCATGAGTTAGCTTACCAGAGGGGAAGGTATGAAGAGTTTCTTGCAAGAGATATTTCTACTAAACAAGAGAAAAAGAGGTTATTTCTTTCCCAAGTTCAAATGATAGAAGACCAATCAACTTCTTATATTCAAAAACCAACTATGAAAGAAGAGTCTCACAAGTACAAGATTCCAAGTTTCAAGAAATAAAAGCCTCTTGAATCTTCAAGTAAGTTTGTTGAGTTTGGAATTTCAAGTATTAGGATTCTTATAAAAGGATTATAAGAGTGTGCATAAGAAATTTCAAGACAATAAATACTTTGGTCTAAAGGGTGTAAATGAACTAGTTATGCCACCTTATCAATTTGATATAGAAAGGAAAAGGACAATAGCTCAAGAGTGGTGGGCTACAGTTATGCCAAAGATGAAAACAACATAGGGAAACTTAGTTGCAAGTATTGGTCCTAAGGAAATAGTAGAACCAAAATTTTCAAAACTAAACAAGGGAAGTCTAGGATTTGATGTTAACTAACAGTGAATTGCATTTTTTTGGATGTGAAGCACAAAGGGCCTTTGGAAGCTGAAATAGTACTTGAGTTCCAAAGTGTGCACCTATGTAATGTTACAAATACTATTATCTGAGATGATTCAAATGAAAACTAGCTTATGTTGATATTAGTAAGGATGAATCTATCATTGTAGATGATAGTGATAGTTGCAAAGAAACAACATTCTAGCTTGTGATTAATGGTTTGAGTGAGAAGAGAAAATATTTTATTTAGAAGTCCTTGGAAGAATCAACATGATGTTAAAATAAAAAAAATACATTATGGGTCTAGTTGTCATGATGTTAAAAAGGACAATATATACCATTCCAAAGAAATTGACAATTGTAGGCTTCAACTAAATAGTCAAAATTATCTTCCTATTGAGCCATCAACAAAGAAGAGCACTAGAAGGAAAATAGTCATGTGTAGGATACAATTGTGTGGACCCTTGCTAGGATATTTGAATTTATACATGGTCCAATGATGGAGGCCCCCATAATCATAGCCAAATTTTCAACATTTTCTTTCAATGTTGATTGAGAGTCTTAAGGATGTACCAAATGTTGCTAAGAAATTCTATGGTGCCTTGCATTTTATAGCCCAAGGGTATGAGAATGGGGAAGCAATCTTCTCCCCCACTTTCACCATTTTTGTAGAACATTATTTAGTCTCATCTTGATGCAACAAATAGGCATGATGGAAGTGAATCTAGGATACAAGCCTCAATATATGAGACCTTGAATGAGGTTGTAAGATGTTCAAGAGAGGAAAATTCATGTATCATTATGCAATTTATTCCAGTGATCATGGGTAAGCTCAATGACACATTGAAAAAAAAAGAAGCTATCATCAAATGGGAAAGAAAAATAGATATTGGGAGCTATCATCAAATGAAAAATGAGGAAGAAATGCTAGCAATAAGAGCTCTTGTGTATACAAAAGGTGTGGAATTTGGGAAGTGCATGCAAGAATTCTATCGATATTTGGGGATGGGTTTTCAAAACTTTGAAAAGTATCAAGGCTATTCCATCATGGTGGATGTGATAAGTGATATATGTAGGGCTTTGGATGAAAAATTATTACCTTTCCATGATATTATTAAGACACATCTTCTAAAAGCTTCCAAAATATCTATCAAGCAATCAACTTCACCAATATATAAAGCTTAGAATATTTTCCTTTTTTTGAGATATTGCATTCGCTATTGGGGGAATTTTGAGAGGTATTTGATGTATGCAATTCCTACACTATAGGGGGTAGTAGATATATCTATGTAGTTTGTAGGTGTTGATGATGAAAATATTAAATACACTAACTAGTTATGTAATGGAATTCTAGAGGCATACTCAGGAATTTTTTAAGGTTTAAAAAACTCAAGAAAGGTTGATTTGATGATTCCTTATTTAGTTTCTTGAGATTATTTATCAAGAAAAGGAAATAGATGAATAGGTGACACAAGATAGAGTTGGAGCTATTGGTGACTTGAAGGACACATGGGGAATAAATACCACACCTTGCTAAGGTATTCTATGTTTACAAAAAAATTGTTGATGAATGCTTGTTGTCTAGTGATCAAATAATAAAAGAGACTATTGAATGCATTCAAATGAGTGTCCACATAGGTTTTTCAAGTTGATTTATCTAAAATTTCTTGAAATGCATATGGTCATTTGGATCCATTACATTAATGAGGTCTAGGATTACATACTTATCATTGTGTCAAATGATTTTTTTACATGAAGATTGCCAACATTTTATAGGGTTCTTAGTGACATCATGTTGAGAGCCATATTTTTGGCTAAAGGGTTTCTAGATTTTTGTTCCAACCTTTGATAACTTTTCAACTCTTTTTTCAATTAATAGAAAATGCAAACTTTGTAGTCTTTCCTAAGTGCTTATTCTCACCTATCCTCAGAGAGCTCATACTGAATTCATAATAATGAAAGCAACCCTTAATGCTAATGTTTTTTTCAAAATTAGCATATTCACATTGCATGCTTTTTCTATATTTACAAAAGAATAAATATAGTGAAAGTATTAGGTTCACATAGTGTTGAGGGCCAATTAATAGTTTGAAAGTATTATAGCCTTTAAAGGTGCATGAAGATAAGAGCATGGATGTTGTATGCAAAAATTTTGTACCATAAAAAGGATTGTATCTACATAGGATAATGATGATAACTAAATAGTTTGTAGGAACAAAAATTCTAAAGGAAATAGTCACAAGGAAATGTAGTGGTAAGGATGAGAGAAAGAACAATTATTTCATTATAGTAATCAATGAAAGTCACAGTGTGACAATGGTTTATGATACCTTGAAAACAAATCACAAGAATAACTTATGTAAGAAGGTTCCAAAATGAGGAATAATGTAGGATAGTGAAGCTAATGAATCAAAAAGACCTTAGCAAATTATATCAATCATCAATCTAGAAGGGTTAGTTTTTAAACAATTTCTATCAAATTTATCCTTTATAAGAAGCCTATATGGTTATGACTAAATTTGGTTGAAGTTTGAAGGTACAGGAAGGCAACAAGGGGCAGTTTTGAGCCCTAAAAAGTAGGCCTTTTTCCTTTCATGACCAGAAGTTCTAGATTCTCATGAAATTGATGAAAAGGATTGTAAGTTGAGTATTTCAAGGGGCAGCTTAGGAATTAATTAAATAGGTTCAACAGTTTGGTGGCCTTTATGAGAAATCATGGACATAAAGAGAGCATCTAGGATGTTAATTTGACTCAGTTTTAAACATCTCCAAGTATTTAGGAGCTGTCTAAGGAGCTTTTGATGCTAGACAAGGTTAGAATAACAAATTTTCTTTAGTAAAACACCTTTTTGGAGAAATTTGAGGAGCTAGAAAGTAGGGCTAAGATTTATGCATTCCCAAGGGGTTTGAACCAATGAACTAAAGTGAAGACTTGGCTTTCATCTCTTAACACATGTTCCTACCATGTAGCAACTGTTGAGAAACTTATGATAAAAGCCTAAAGGGCATTTTTTGAGTTAGTTATTACTCTCTTGGCTTTGCATTATAATTGCTTTTTGAAAGTTCTTTCAAGTTGGAGAAACTTTGTAACTCAATTTTGAAGGATGTAAAATAGTATGTAACACTTATTTTATCAATAAAATAAACTATTTTACCTGTAAGGTAGGGGGACCAACCACACCAAGGCTCTAGGTCATGGTGAGTCGAGAGTGGAGGGTTGTCCTATCTTACCTCAAGCTAATGGGTGCTTAGGACAAGAATAAAGAATGAAGAGCACTCTCAAGTGCTTTTTCCACTATATAGATCTAAAAGTCTAAATGGGGCTAGAAGAGCTAGTTTTTGGAGTCCAAATTACACCTCAAAAAGCTCTATGTTCGAGGAGGACAGTGCAAGTCTGGGATGACAACACAACGCGTTGGCATCTCTCTGGTGTGTTGGCGTCTGCACAGATAAAAAAATGTGAAATACAATATGGAAAGAAATAAAACCTACTAATTGTCTAGCTTACTAATTTTGATAAAATAAATAGAATAATGAAATATGAGAAATAGTTGGGTATGTGCAGGATCATCATGGAAAAATATAGGCCGTTAAGTGGCAAAAAAATTAGAAAAATTAGAGTTAGGAAACTTGACTTAAAATTTTGAATAGGTTATCTATATTATTTCAAAAATATGTAACAATAGAATCTATAGAAAATTGAATGTAGTTTAGAAACTACTAGGTTTTTTTTTTTTTAAATCTATTTGGTGAAAATTTGAAATTTCAATGTGGTAGTACTTAAATTTCAGGGAAAAATAAGTAGGTGTCTGTTTGACCACCCTAACCACAATAAAATGATAATTTTTTTTATAATATTTTAGATATAAGTAGAGGACTCATGTCTCGATGTGATGCATATTTTTATGTAATTTTTTTCCAAGTAAATAATTAATTATGATTTTTTAATTACAACTTTTGAAAAATATAAAAAATTATATGTTTGACCACCTTAACTTGATCAAAACTTCATGAAATTCATTTTTTATTTAATCCTATAGTATGTGAAGCATAGAATGTGACACATTTTTTGGATTCAAAAAATGTGATACCGTTTGAAAGCTATAGATTTTTTTTAATCAGCCTATCAATCAAGACTTTAGTCATAATTCAAATAGAAAATGAATAATAATTATTTATTAAATTCAAAGTAAAGCATAATTTATATTGGTGGAAAGTTGACAATCTCCTTAAAAACCCTTTTCGTTTCATCAATTTTGGGTAAAAAAAAGTCGTCAGCCACTTACTCCACACATATCCATCATATCGCCACTTTTTGGCCCATCATGATCCTGCACATACCCAGTTATGTAAATGATAGAGAAGGTAGATGAAGGAAAGGGTGATGCATATCAACTCACTAAAGCTCTAGTTTCCTAGTGAGCTCCATTCGCACATTCACCTACACATAGCCAAGAGAGGGAAAAATGTTGGGTTGTATAGGGGTTTTCCTTAATCAAACCCCTACTTTAGTGTTTCTACCTCTACGGACAACTAGAAAAGACATGAAGTAGAAAATTTGATAAAGGAAATAAAAATGAGAGCATTGAACACTACAAAAGATACAATGCTACTCTATCAAACCACAATGGTAAGAAGAGAGTGAAGCGATACCACCTCCACCCAAAGGCTCTCAAGGTCAATGAAGGGAGAATGCAAGGCAATGAGCTTGGAAAAGTCAAAAAAGTCACAATAGTGATGAAGGGAGGTCTCACAAGACTCCAAACTCGTAGCTTCTATGGTAGAAGAACACGTACAAAGATGAAGTTGATGGAGTAACAAGCTATTGCAATGCTCAATGGAGTTGTAAAAATTGCTAGAATTGTGAAGAAGATCGAGTAGAATGCTCAAGAGATTGTAGAAGATGGAATTAATGAGGAAGACAGGCATTTCAAGATAAGAGAGGAGCCATTTTCGGGTTAGTTGGTCAATATAGAGGCGTTACCCTTCGTGCCCAATGGAGAACATAATGTCCCTATGGACACTAGAGGCAAGAATCTATTAGGGACGACAACATGCCGCACATATGTTTGCACATCACGCTTGCGTCCCCGAGAAATATTCCCCCACTAACACACAAGAAAAATGCCAAGTGAATGGAAGGCAGGTGGGTGATGTGGAATTTCACCTTTATGTTTGATTTTCTAAGGTGAGGGGATGTAAAAGGGGAATTTATATAAGGGGTGCAAATTTTCTCCTATACATTTCCCCCCCCACTTTAGCAAGCATGAGTATCGATGAGTGTTCGGTAAAGTAGATTGAAGAGTTGGAAATTTATACCCGAACCATCAAGAAAGCAAACCACAACAAACTTGATAGTGCAAGGCAGGAAAAGGAAAAATATTTTCCAACTTTGATTATTTTTATCAAATATTTTCCAATATTATTTTAGCTTATTATTTATTTTATATGTCATATATTATAATGGAAAAATAAAATAGGCTTATTCAATATTAGAGTTTTTGTAAATTGAAGAAAGATATATTGTATTTAACTTAAAAAATATAATCCTACATAAAAGTTATGTAAAAAAAATCAAGTATTTTTCATATACATTTTCATGCAAATAAAACCATTATAATTTCATCTTAGGAATCATTTTATATATTAAATTTTAAAATAGGATAATAGACTAAACTTATTTTATAGTGGAGGCATTGAAAACTTTCAGAAAGGTCTATTTCAGTTAACTTAAAATACTCTCTTACAAGGTGATCCCACAATACTTGTTTACAATTTTTGGCCAAACTGGATATTGAACTAATTTTTTTAACTAAATCTTCACTTTCGGACACCTATAGCAGCTAAACCATGAGGAATTTGAAGATGATGAAAAATAGTGATTTGTAAAAAAATTTCTATAGATTCTAAATGTATTTTTTTCAAAAAAATTGAAATTAGATTTCACTTCTTTTTCCATCTCCTTCAAAAACTAGTTTTTAATAGTAAACACCATTTTTAAAGAGTGACGTTACTGGCTAATGCATAACTTTTTTTCTATGAAGGATAAAATTCTAATTTTTTTGAATTTATATTTGTAACTATGATATATATTGCATGGAATTAGTTTCATATCATTTCATTAAATATTTTTTTCTTAATTAAGTTTCAAAGTCAAACTAGTTACAATTTAGACATGATTTACTAGCTAAAACATAACTTTTTTTGTATGTGTCAAAATTCAATTATTATTTTTATGTTGGATCAAGGAAATCAATATCTAGTGCATAGATATTTTTCAATTTTTTCTTTTCGATAATTTACTATTTTTCCACATGTGCATAACAGATAGCTTCATTTTCAATGAAAAACTTACATTCACAAGAAATAAAAAATAAATATACTAATCAAACTAAATTTATTTAAAATTATACTTTTTGGGAAGTTTACAATAAGGAATACATACTTAGAAAAAATAAATTTTAAATGAATTAATTTGATCCCCCAAAAGGTAAATCAAGAGTGGTTTTATATCAGCATTTTGATGGGTGTAAAGGAGACTTTGTTATAGGTATGTTTTAAAACTAACGGGGTTCTAGCCAAGGGGGTTTAATCTAAGGTGGTTTGGTCAAACCCTCTTTAGTTGGAATCTTTTAAATGGAAATTTTCAAGGCTTAAATCATTATATTTTCTAAAAATATGTGATTTCAGCAAAAATCAGGATCTCCCAAAAAGTGTAATCCAGTATTGTGGGATCACTCTACACAAAACTTTAACTTGAGTTAATAACGTAATAAGTTTTTCAACCTCCATAATTTTTGTGTAGGGTAACCTTATAAGTTAAAGAATATCTATCATCCCAAAATTTAAGCTTAGAAATAATATATGAAAATCTATGCCATTGGAATAAATATTTGAAAATAAAAGTCATAGAAATCTATAAAAGCACTCATTATATTTCCTTAATTTATAAGGGTATCTGTATACTTAAAGGAATTCATTATAATCATGTGGAAATATATAAGTCTTAATAATAAATATTAATCTAAACACTTCAATTGGAGGCCTAAAAAAAATACAATATTATATAATTATTATAGAGTCATTTGTTTGATTGAATATATATACTTTTTATATTATTCAATTTTAAGGGTTTGATCAAGGCATAGTGTCTTCATGGCTTAGTCATAGGAAAACCATCGCAACATATAAATCAACATTGAAATCCATCATAGACAACAATAATAATAGATTGAATCAAGGAATTTTAGTAACATCCCAAAACTCAACCTCATGTGTTAATCTACATTCTACAACATAATTTTCTATACATTCCCAAAAATACTAAAATCTCAATTAAAAAAGAACACTTAAATGACTACTAAACTATCAAAAATTACTTTAAGTTAGATCCTAATTTTTAAAAAGCTATCCCAATCAACCAACATAATTTTATTATGAAACTTAAAACATAATAAGTATACTATTTACTATTGGCATCTTAGAAAAATGTAATGTTACTATATATTAATCTTAATTATGAAATAATTATATCAATTTTTCTACCTATCTTGATGCATTTTTTATCCTCCTTTTCTATCCACCACAATCTAACTATTAGTTGTGTTTTGGGACATGACATGAACATCTAACCCATGCATTTGATTGTTAAATTTATAAATTTTAAATTCAAGTATTGATTAAAGGTCATCCATTCTCTACCCACCTAGACATCACTTATTAGAAATTTTATGATTTTTTTAATTAATTTTATTTAGATAAATTCAATTACATTCATTTAATAATCATGGGGTATAAATGAAACATCATTTTAGTTTAATATGAAGCATTATAAGAAAAAATCCATTAGAGAAATAGAATAAAGTAGATTTGCCTATAGATCCTAAAATAATTTACAAGGGGGTTGGGGCCCTAGCTTGGTTGGCTAAACCTTTCCTATTGTAGGAGGTTGGTCATGAGGTCTAGTCTTCCCCACCCCCGTGGTACTGGAGGGCATGTCACGCCAGCGTCGCCGGTCATGTCAAAAAGTTTACCAGACACACTGCAGTTTATAGGGGGTTGTGCTACCTGATTCCTACAGTCTAAATAATAATAATAATAATTTACATGATTAAGAGTTGTTATTAATTCTTTAGAAAATTATTGCAATTTGACTTAGGACAACATGTTCCTTATCAAGGTAATGACAATCCTTTATAGATATGCTTAAATAGTGCTAGTTTCAAATTTAGGAAAAATGATAAAATAAAAAGTAGATGGATATAATTATCATGACTGGTTCCATCCACAAAGGATAAATTTGCAATGCATAAAAGAACATAACTTGTAAAATTGACCTAAGACAAAACTATGTTCTAGCATAGAACTAGAGGTGAAACATAGATAGAGATCTTGCTTCTACTTTTAAACAATCTAAAACTCAATGTCATATTTAAACCATGACTAAAATTTGATGGTCACCCCCACCTATCATATGATGATTTGGTTAATTCAGTGCCTTTCACTTAGCATTTTATGAAAAATATAAATTGTGAAAAAATGTCTAAATTATAAAATATTTCTAAAACGAACCATAATTCTTAAAAATTTAAATAAACCAAAAAAATTATATAAAATAAAAATAATATAATCCCTAATAAATTTTTAATATATACTTTTATCAAATCTTTTTTTTTATGCACCACGGTTATGAAACATCAAGATTAGTTTTATTTGTAGAATGGAAAAATCTTCTATAAAGATCAAAGTTTGCAAGAGTTTAAAAAATTATGATTTGAAAAAATTAAGATCTAAATATACAAATTTGAATCTCATTATCAAACAAATAAATTTAAAGATAAAAATTAGATATACAATAAATGAAAAGTGCATATTGTTAGTGTGAATAATTTATCTATTCACTATACTTAAGTGTATTTAGGTTGATGAGGTTAGAAAACATCTTGCTTAACTGATTTTGCAACCTTTTAGAACATTAAAGGCTATGAAGTTATTTGGTTAACCTCATGTGCTACCTTTTTGAGGTTGGAAGACCTTCTATCACACCTCAAAGGTCACTCAACACTTGACATCAAGGTTGATGACTTGGTCAAATAGGTTGTTGGTTTGCACACTCCAAGTGATCCTAAGGTTTGACAACTATAGGACAATTGGATGCTCATTTGTGTCACATCATGGGACACTTGCCAATCCACATCATAGATGGATTGCTTCTTCCTTGCCTGTATGCAAGACTTCCACATTGTAGTTAAGGTCATCTAAATACAATATTGAAAATAGTTCACTTGTGTTTGTTTCTTATGTCCATGATCTCCTAATTTCTTGTATGGTATCAGAACATAGGGAGAGATATTTGTAAGCCAAAAAGTGAACAAAATTATATTTTGTTATCTCCATTGTTACATGTTAACAATTGCAGGAAGATGGTTAGGCATTTCTAAAGCATTTTAGAGTGTTGTTTGGAGTCGACCTGCATATCTCATAGTAGTCTGGAAATGACCCCACGGACAAGGTGAATCAAATTATATTCTATCCAATCAATGGCATAGTCCCTTCCCCAAAAATCGTGACACCTCTACTCAAGAGGCACGATTGATTTATAGTTTGTGGTTTAATATCTACTTATAAAATTATCACTAAGGCCCAATTGGAAGTATGCGAGGCATGATTTTGTAGGCCCTTGAGTTCATGATCTACACCCATTGAGATTTTTATTTACCATCCATCGCACATCATCAATCCATGAGGCAAATTCCACATAGGCGTTAGCCTTTTGCATCACGTATGCAGATGGAGTGATTGGAATTTGCAGCAGGCCATGAATTTGGTGAATTCTGCCATACATTCCACCCAAGTAATTTTTTTTTTTGTTTTCTTCCCATTCATTTTACAGGTAAGCCATGGCCATCTCAAATAAAATTTAAGGTGATGGCAGACCTGAAAGAGGCACTATTTTCTCTTTTTTTTGTAGGTAGAATGAGTTATTCACAGGCTTATTAACTTTGTGGGAGGTGTGTGAAAATTTTGACATACTGCAATTGCCTTGAGGGTGGTCAGGATTTCCTCTAAGCCACGATTTACAACCCGCACCCCCACGCACTCCCACACACTCACAGAGGTGCGATTTGCATCCACGGGCCCATAAAAAGGCCCCAATTTGGCATATGCACAGGCCATCCACATGCAATACATAATTTGGTGTTATGTTCTTGCAGATCTGTCCATAGTGTCTACTCACAGTACAATTGGGGGAAGAAATCGACGCCCATCAAATTTGGCGTGGACATAGTGGGCACTATTCATCACCTAGTTTTTTTAGTCAAAGGAAGGGGAAACCTTATGCCCCTGGTCACATGGTAACTAAGCCCTTGCTTCTTTCCGACCCAAGCAGGCTTAAAATTATTCTTAATTTTGTAAATGTTGAAAATTTGAAAGTTTAAAATTGAGTGAATTTTTTACCAAAGTGCTTATTTTTCATAACACATCTAATGGACATACTATCACACTCTCACTATAAAGTGTCAATTTATGCCACATATAGACTAATTACAAAGCACTCCTTCTATAAAGTGCTAAATTATGGGGAGAAAATATAATCAAGGGGGTTTTAATTTCTATGTTTTTGTCTTTTATTAGGGTTTGAAATGCACATCCCTTCATTTATACCTCATGACAATAAACTTGTAAAAACTCATAACAACAAATATGCCACAAAACTAAATGTGTTGCTAGGATTTTGAGAATTGTGTGCTTACACTAAATTGTAAAGAGTTTAATGGGGGGTTGTGTAGAGCCTTGGTTTGACATCACAGTTATGGATCCTCATGATTCTTGCATCATTTGTGTGTGTCTTGATGGGTACCTTTTCTCAATTTCTTGTACATCTTTGCATTCCTTAGACAGTTTTATGGCCAATTTTAGTTGCTCTACTTATTTTCTTAGCATTAAGGGGAGACTATGGTGTGTTATTCTAATGCTTGTTTCAATGAAGCAGTGGAAAAATCTTCTTGGGAGATCTCATGAACATTCTATCTTGATCTCTCATATGGGAGATTATTTTAGTGGGTCATATTTTTTGAAATTCTATTACTCCTAATCACAATACTATCTATATTTTAAACTTCACAGAGTTTTATTGCCTTTCTGTACATGGTTGAATAGTGTTCTAATGTTCAATCATGCAATGCTTTGCATCTCTTATATTGATCTACATTTCTTGGAGATTCATTGATTCCAGTAAACATAAGTTCATCTTTCACAGAGTTTACAAATTCTACATGCTTCAAAAGTTCATCTTCATTTTCCCATTATCAAGGGACTTCTTTTCAAAAGTTGTTAAATCCTTCTAATTCTCCTTTATGGAGAGGATTTTCATTCACACTAGGTTTTCTCCCTTTTCTCCATTTGTGAGAGAATGCATTTGTACATGGGTACCTAAAATGGCTTTGTAGTTGAGACCCATTTTATTTTTATCTATTACACTTTTTTTATCTCCCCAAGTATCACTTAAGGGGGGTGTTTGTGTGAATTATTTATCTATTCACTATACGTAAGTGTACTTACGATGATGAGATTAGATAACATCTTGTCTAACTGAATGTGCAACCTTTTAGACCATTGAAGGTTACAAAATTATTTGTTAACCTGGACTGTGCTACCTTTTTGAGGTTGGAAGACTTTCCTTCTCACCTCAAAGGTCACTCAACACTTGGAATCAAGGTTGATGACTCGGTCAAATAGGTTGTTGGTTTGCACACTCCAAGTGATCATATGGTTAACACCTATAGGGCACTTGTCTACTCATTTGTGCCACATCATGGGGTACTTGTCAATCCATATCATAGGTAGATTGCCTCTTATTTTCCTATATATGAAAGGCTTCCTCATTTGTACATAGGGTCATCTAAAAAAAAAATTGGGCATTGTTCACTTGTGCTTGTTTCTTATCTCCATAATCTCCTAATAATTTATACATATCATTATAGAATTTTTTTAAAAAAAAAATTTGTTTCATTAGTCATGTGATATCCTTGTTCTCTCTATATGTATAGTAAAAATGAATGTAAAATTAAGAAACAATGATAACTAATAGTAATTAGTGATTTTCTTAGTGGCTAATATTCGCCAATTAGCTAATAGTTGAAATTTGAGAATCCAAAATTGGCTAATAGTTCAAACCTCAACGTGACTTGAATCGCCATATTTTTTACAAAATTTAATTATAATCTTATTTCAATTACCAAATAATTTATTTTATTAAAGTATTTAACTCAAAAAATTTCCATAATATTTGAACATGATTAGATCAGATTCACTTAAATTTTATAAATTATAGTAGAAATCCATATTAATTCACCAAAAGTATCATAATTATTAGTTAATTTAGGGCCATATTTCTAAGATTTAGTTTCTTCCATTGATTTATAATATAATCTAATGGATCTTGTTGTATTCCATGAGGTAAAATGTACCCATGATCTATAATGCTCATTGGCCCCACAATTTTGGGTCTCATGAGCATTATAGATTGTGGATAAATTTTACCTTATAGAGTTCAACGAGGGTTGTTAGATCAATGATATAAAAGCAATTTTTAGCCCCATGAGAATTACAGATCATGGGTACATTTTACCTTAATGAGAGCCATTATATTATATTTTTAAAACAATGGTGAAAATTAAATATTATAGCGTACCCCTTCAACCCATCTATAATTTTCACCCTTGGGCCCCTACTTTTCCATGAGAATTATTTTTAGATTGGATAGATTCACTAGCATAGTTAATGTATTTTCCTATTATTTTTTTAAGATTCACCCAAATTTTCTACAAACTTTTAGTGATGTAAAAAAAATTACCAATAAAATTAAAAAAAAAATCATAAAAAGGGAAAGATTCACGAATAAAAATTAATATTTTACCTAAAAAAATGAAATATTTGCCAAGATTTTATATCTTTTTTTGAGGACGGTTTCTTAAAGTTATCACTCATAGTAATAAATTCAAAAACATTAAATTTACTATTAAATTAACAAGAAGTTTATATTGAAGATAATCTTTTAAAACTTTTCTAAAATTTTAAATAAATTCTATTTTATTTTGAAAAGATTCTAAAATAACATATATTTATATGATAAATATTATAAATTGTACATATTAAGATAAAACAATCATTACTATCACTAAGAAATGTGAGACTCATAAATATACTCTTACAATAACTTTCTAAGTTCACATTAGAAAATAATCTAAGATAATCTTACTAAAAATATTTTAAAAATCACAAGCAATTACATCCTATTTTTTAAACAAGATTCTAAATTAATTTGTATTTTTATAATAAAGAATATAAATGATGTATATTCATATCATAAATTAAAATACTATATTATATTTACCTATGATAGTTTTTAATATTTTACTAATAATATAAAGTGTTCGTTTATACAATTACATAAAAAATATAGCAATTCAAACTATACAGTCTAGTAAATTTTGAAGTTTTAATATAAGTTCTAAAAGTGAAAAAATAGCCAACAAGACCACCAAATTCCATACCTAATCCAAACCATCAATTCTTTCATCATATAGCTAAAAAGTGATTACATTTATTTTCTATAAATAAACATATAATTTAAATTTAAATGTCCTTAACTCTCAATTATTTAATATAGAAAATTTTCTATTTTTTTCAAACAGATCAATAAAATTAGCCAAAGTGTATTTCTTTAAACAAATTATTTAATTTCCTTTCAATTATATGCATATCTTTAATTATATTCACCTTAAAAGTAATATTTATTAAAAAATAAAAATAATTGATATTTGGACATAAACTTATAAAAATACAAGATCTTTAACTCAATGTTTGTGCCCATTTTCTAATACAGGTTTATAAAAAATTACTATATTTTTTTATTTACTTATAAAGTTGGAAATGAATTTGATATTTATTTTATATTGTATGTGTGTTACTAGAATGTTGAAAAGGTATATTAGAAGCTTGTCAAACTGACCACTTTTATAAAATAAATGATCATAAATATATATGATCTACATATATATACATATATATCTAGTTCACATATAAACTTTATCCATCATAATATAATATATTATAAAACTTTAATTCAAAAAAATTTCACTACTTTTTACCACGAGAATTAGGTATCTCATGTACATATGCAATCCTCCATAGCATAATTTATTAAAAACATTTAATTGAAAAAAATTGCACAACTTTAAACAACTCTCATATAATTTATAATTAGCCGATAGGCTATTTGTGTCAACTTTGCTCAGAATTTTTGTCAGCCTCACTGTTTTTCAATTTTTTCGATGCTGGGGAAAGGCTTCCAATGATCGGGGACAAGGTGGGGAGTGGGTTTTAACTTCGCTCAGAATTTTTGTCAAACTCCCACATTTTTTCCTTTTCGATAACCATGAAAATGGTGGCAGAGGCGGTTGTTGGCTACTTTGGGAATAGGGTGGCATTTTTTGGACTGTGTGGATAGAGAAGGCTACAGAAATTAAACAATGGTTCACATCAACATTAATTGTTGTATGCTTTGCATGTACTGGGGATTTTCATAATAACAACTGCCCTTTAATGCCTCGGGGAACAAAAGGAATGTTTAGGAAATTTTCAATGAGGCATTGTTTGGTGTCATTTTGTTGCTATACCTAATATGAGATCCGTGAGTGACGAGGGTAAGCTTCTATGAGGGTGCAAGATGGATTAAGCTTTGTGCAGCTTCTACGAAGGTTCTTGGAGGTTATTTTGTGTTTTTTGCAAGGGCGGATGGTTGAAAATGCAAAAGAAAAGTGTTGGCTATGATGATATTTTTCCTATTTTTGTGCAGGCAAGTTGGTGAGAAGATGTGTGTTTGAAGCAAGTGGAAAGAGGTGCATGTGGAAGAAACCCTTGGCGATATTGTTTGATTTTTGGTTGGCAGTTATATTGCTTGATTTTCCATAAGGTACTGTTAATTGTTTCAAATACCTTGTCTGATTTATGGTTCGCATTTTGTGTGCATGGTTTTGCATGCATTTGATACTATAATTTTTTGTGGGTTTTTATTTATGGTTTCTATTATCTACATATGTTTGGAGGCTGGTAGAGACAAGGTAGCCTAGAGAAAGATGGCAGAAAGAGGTTTGTTTGAAATAGTCGGCAAGAGGTGTGCATATATACAAAAAAATGTTTTCCATATTGTTTTATTGGATTTTCCATAAGGTGCTATTGATTGCTGCTAAATATTGTTTGTAAAAATGAGTACTATTCAGTTTAAGGTTCATGTTTTGTGTTTATGGTTTTGCATGGGTTGTTATATGTCATTTTTTGTGTTTTGTGGGTTTCTTCATCTGGGTCAATGTTTAAACCAATATTGTTTTGTTTATGGCTTCCAGTTTGTGTTATAGTTGCAATGGAATAAAATAGTCAATCCTATCTGCTTTGTGTTAAATTCTATTGGGAATTGTCAATTATAGCTGTGTTGCTTGAGCTATATTGTTTCATTTTGGAGAAGGTGCTGCTAAAAAGTTTGCATTTTTTCAATTTTTGAGGAGATTGTGTTGAGGAAGGAGTGTTTTTTATATGGGTTTGTTACTATCAAGTTTCTTAGGGTTTGTGTTTATTGTGTTCATTTTGTGGCTATGTTTGGAATAGAATTAAATTGTAGAGGATATGGAGATTTTGTTGATTTCTATTGTATAGCTCGGTCTATATTGTGGCTTTATGCATGTGGGTGGTTGTAGAAAGTAATGTTGTTTGATTTAAGGTTTTCATTTTCTACTTATGGTTGGAATAGAATAAAATAATTAATGTTGTTGATTGTATGTTTGGTTACATTAGGTATTATTGATTATTGTTGTCTTCCTTAGGCTATATCAGGTATATTTTAATATCAATATATATATGTAAAATTAATATTGTCAAGGCTTTGGAGTTTTGGTATATTATTATTGTATAGCTTGGGCTATATTGTGGCTTTCTACATGTGGGTGTTTGTTGAAAGTAATTTTGTTTGGTTTATGGCTTTCGTAATCTAGTTATCATTGGAACAATATAGCCTATGTATACACATAAGCTATATATGGACCATCCTTTCACACAAAAGCCTTTGCATAGGTCTATAACTATGAATTTTAGCATTATATGGCAATGGTTACAATGGAATAAAGAAGTTAATGTTATGCAATTCATTTCGTTGATCTCCACCTTAGGCTATATTGTTCCATTTGTGGCTTCCATTTAGCATATATAGTTGCAACACAACAAAATATCAATATATATATGTAACATTAAAATTTTTAAGGCTATGGAGTTTTGGTCGATTCTTATTATATAGCTTGGGCTATATTGTGGGTTTCTACATGTGGGTGGCTATTGAAAGTGATGGTGTTTCATTTATGGATTTCTTATTTTGGTTATGGTTGGAACAATATAGCCTAACACAAACAACAATAGTGAACAATTCCTTATGCAAAACAACATAGAGTACATAACATTAACTATTTTATTGCATTCCAACCATCAACACAAAAAAAATATGTGAAGGGAACAATATTTTTATCCACACTCACCCAGATGGCCAAATGCACAAAACACTAAAAATCACAATCACAAATCCATACAAAAATATGCACACAAAATCCAAACCATAAATCAAACAATATCACTGCGAACAAACTATATACTCTTTTTCCAACAAAACCCTATGAAAAATGCAACAATATACCATAGAAAAATGCAACCAGTATAACATTAACTATTTCATTGGGTTGAAACCATCGCGCACAAAAACATGGCTGCCAACAATGGCTCACATACAAAACCCACAAAACATTAAAAACTCTGAGTAATAGACCGAATCAAAACCTTCACCACGAAAACAAAAACCCTAAATGAATCAATATTGGTTTCAATGGTAACCTAGATGGGTAAATCCACAAAAAACATAGCAGATAAACTATTTTCCATCCATTCACACAAAACGGAAGCCATAAATGAAACAATATTTCCAACACTCGCCCACATGTGAAAATGCACAAAACACAAGAAATCTCAATTTCAAGATTCACCAAAAACACAATAGATTAACTATTTTCCAGCCATTCACACAAAACTGAAGCCATAAATGGAACAATATAACCAACAGTCACCAACATGCCAAAACCCACAAAACTATACAGTCTTTCCAACAACAATCAACACAATCAAATAATATTTCTTTCAAGAATAACCTAGGTGAGATGCACCTCTTCCCGCTTCCTTCAATAACACCCCTTCCCACTTGCTTCCTCTTTCCTCTGTTCTTTCTCCACAACCTGCAAAAGAATTCCACATAATTATCACAACCCACACCTTTTAGAACCATCGTCGCATGCAAAAAAACATAAGATAACCTTCAACCACATTCACAGAAATTACATAGCCATTCAACATAGTTGCATCTTCACATAAGCTTTCCCTCCACGCTCACAACCTTCAACAACAATATAAACCCTCTGAATGATAGCGAACAATACATTATCGATAACTACACATACATTCATTTTGTTTTTTGAGGACTTTAAAATAGATGTTACTTGCACCATCACCACTACACGGAAACCATACAACAATCAATGCTATTGACATTTCACTAGCCTCCTCTACACTCCCGTCAATAACTATGAATTTCAGCATTGTATGGCAATGGTTACAATGGAATAAAGAAGTTAATGTTATGCAATTCATTCTGTTGATCTCCACCTTAGGCTATATTGTTCCATTTGTGGCTTCTATTTAGCGTCTATAAATGCAATACAACAAAATATCAATATATATATGTAACATTAAAATTATTAAGGTTACAGAGTTTTGGTTGATTCTTATTGTATAGCTTGGGCTATATTGTGGCTTTTTGCATGTGGGTGGCTATTGAACATAATGTTGTTTGATTTATGGCTTTCATATTCTAGTTATAGTTCTAACAATATATCCTAATGTAGAAAACAACATATTTGCATCTAATTTCATTTAAAATCATTCAAAATCTACATTTGCATCTCAGATAAAGATAAGAAAACATTAAAAACATAAAATTCAATTAAAATTTTTTTAATTTCTTTTTAAAAAAATCTCTACTGGGGCTCATTTTCCACCCCTAGTGAATCATTCCATTTTCATATTTTGCATTGCATTTTTTGGCACTTACAATTTAGTTTTTGGGTTTTTGTGATCTATTATTTCCTTTTTGTTTTAGTTTCTAGAATATTTGTTATAAGCATTTCATTGTTCTTAACTTACATTGCATTTAGTAGACCTTGTATAAGTATTTGGTTTCCTATTGCTAATATTGTAGTGAGAAAAAGTTCAAGACTCATGTCATCCCACGATAGCATGATCATTGTCAATCTTGGGTTGTCTAGATCTTACACTCCTAGTATTGACACTCATACATTAGGTATGGATCACACCTTCAAAAATTCCTTACATTCAAGTAGTGTCATGCATGATGAAACAAGATTTAATAATATTCCATAGGAAAACATTATTCAAACTCATGAGGACCTAACAAACCTACAACATTTCAACTACCACAATCTCTACTATAGATAACATTCACCGTATGCTTGAAAGTGAAGATGGCCTTGACCTTGTGAAAAACATAGTTCAAATCTTTGGAAAGCATCTCACCCCAACCACTAGTTGTCCTTTACCTACAAGCAATGTCACAACCCAAGGAGGAACTCAAATTCCGCCTCCCACAACAATGGCCTCAATACCTACCTATACCAACCCGCAAGTCACAACAACAATGCAAACAACTAGTAATGTGACTCCTTCCTTGGGTATTTCCACTATCATCCCTAGTTATTTTTTGGAATCACATGTTATATCTCCTACCACATTACCACCCATAAGTGTTTTATTCACTTTTCCTTTGAACACATACACTCCCTCACCCTTTTCACTTCCATATCATAAGACAAACAATGACCCTCTCATTAATCAACTATTCCAAACTGTTTCATCCCTTCAAAAGAAAATCTTTACTATCAACCAAAATCAAAATGGCCCACCTACATATTATGTCAAAACAAGTCCATTATCCTTGGCGATATTGCGAACACTGATGCCACAAGGAATAGAGGTGCCTATATTTGAGAAGTATGTAGAAAAGGGAGATCCTTCTAACCATGGCAATGCTTACACTACCTTATATAGTGACTTTGTCCTCAATGATAAACTTTTGGCTAAGCTTTTTCCTAGGTTGTTGAAAGACACTAGTTTGGAATGGTTTCCTTCTCTACCGAACAACTCAATTCATTCATTTGATGAAATTTTTGAGGCATTTGTTAATAATTTCCAAGTGCACATGACTCCTAAGATGACCTTGGCCAATTTGACGAGATGTAAACAAAAAGAAGAAGGAAAGATAATTGACTTTATCTCATGCTATCAATTGCTTTATTCCCAAATCAATGTCAAGGTTCCCAACCATCACCTTCAAAAGATGACGATAGAAAATTTGCAAAGTAAGATTCAAGACAAGCTTACCATGATGAAATTCCCATCCTTCATGCACTTGTGTATTGCCCTCTCTGATTATCAAAATTCAATTAGTAGTCAATATACAAAGTCCACTTCTAGCTGAATTAAGAAATCTAAGCTTGCAAACCAAAATAAATGTCAAACTTTTAGAAAAAATAACAAAGGGTTCCTTTAATTCAATCCCCCTCAACAAACAACTCAAAATACCAATAACCAAGTAGTCGTTGTTAAAGACTCGATACCCTTTAGCTATAGAGACCCAAAAAGACAATTCACTCCCTTACCCAATACCCTTCATAACACAATGTCCCAACTCTTAGAACAACAAATGATTACCTTGCCTCCTATCAAAAAACCTAATCCCAATAAGCCTTTATCCCTAAGATTTAGATCAAATTCTTATTGCCACTACCACCGACAAAATAGACATGACACAGAACATTGCAAGCATCTTAAACATCTTGTGCAAGACCTCATTGATTTAGTCATCTTGCCATTGGAGGTGTTAGTGATCAAGGAAATAAGTTTGTCACCCCTCCTAACTAGAACTTTCAAATCTTTACCAACCCCATGCCTAAACACAATATTTCATTTTTCAAAGCCAACAAAACTACAAAGAATGATGTGATAAATGTTGACATAGATGATGATAACAATAATCCTATTCAACATGATTTTATAGATAATGATCATGTGGATGAAATGGTAGGAGTGATATACATCATTCCTCATAAGGACCCAACTAAGAATCCTCTTGACATTGCTTTCTCCTCTAAAGATATACTTAAACATGCACTCGATGGCTCTCTTTACATAGATGACCATATCTATGACAAGCCCACTAATGGGATACTAATAGATCCTGCCTATGGAGAGAATGTGATCACTAAGGAATTCTTACTTTTGCATGAGATCTATCAAGACATATACAATAAACCGAAAGTATGAATCAAGACACACAATGGTTTTTCTTGTGTTATGATGGGATCAAGCACCTTACCATTACAAATAGGACCAAAAATATTAAATGTCTCATTCTCCATCATCCTGCAATTAGACCAATTTTGTGTGAATCTAGGCTATCCATGGATTCACTCCATGAAATTTTTCCCTCTAGTGTACATAAATGCTTAAAATTTCCATTTGACATTGAAGTTTTCATTCTCCACCATAGTGGCTTAACCCATTGTCCTCTAAAAGTAACTTTTCCTTAGATTTATTTTTGCCTAAGCCTATAGAACCCATAAAACCATGAGAATAATTATTTTTCTTGTCCTATCAAAAGTTCAAGGAAAAGAAGATAGCAGAACTATCCCTCTAAATCATGTCTCTACCCACCACCGAACCTACAATCCTAGATGAAACAATGATCGAGTCTAAAGAAATTCCAAACAACCAAGACCAACCTAAGACAAAATCTTCCCCTATCTCCTACAAAATAACAAGAGACAATCAGAACAACCCCGTCATACCTCCTAGAATAAAACAGGTTTACAAAGTTCAAGAGAAAGTGGTTGAACATCCTCTCGCAGTTCCTTTCATTCCTCCCCTTAGGGAAGAAAAGAAACATATGGTTGATCAACCCACTCCTACACAAACGCAAGTTGATAACAAAACCAAAAAAAATAGAGGTGTTAGAGAGGGTAGGCATAGATGTCGTGCCCTTGCTCACAAGCTACATGAAGAATTAAACAAATTGAATCAAAATCCAAACTTGATCAAAGCAATTCATGACCAACCTCCCCATTCGTTGTTACAAAATAATCCAATACAACAACAACAACAAGAGTTGAACTCTTCTATGGACATTATCATTTGACCTCCTTTTATGATTAACTTGGACGATGATGATGAGGTGGCTAAAATCAACGAAGAAGTACATAATGAACTGAAAACATTATTTTCTTCTTCCCTGAGCTTTAATGACAATTCTCTTAAGATGATTTTTGAACTAGATGCTCCTCCTAGTTTGGAAATTCCTCTTATCCCTTTAGCTAGTTTCCCACCTTCGGTATAAAATGAACATGATTGGGAGGTAGATGACCTACTTTAGGTTGACTCGCTTGTGCCTTACTAGTCTTTCACACTATTTATTTTTCATTTTATTTTTTGTGATTGCATGTGTGTAATGTGATCCCTTGTGATGTTTTGTTTGATGTTCTCTCTCTCTCTCTCTCTCTCTCTTTGTGGCATTCCTTTATTTGCACCTTCATTCTTCTTTATGTCATAAATATTTTATCTTTTCGCTTTTTATCTCTTTTTCATTTGTCTTGTGTTTTCCTTTCAAAGATGACGCGAGGCATCAAGAAATTTATGTCTCTTTCATGTTGACCCAAAATCTTTTCTTTTCATTTTCTCTTTTCATTTGTCTTGTTTTTTCCTTTTGGCGATGATGCAAGGCATCGAGACATTTATGTCTCTTCTATGTTGACCCAAAAGCTTTTCTTTTCATTTTATCGTTGCATTAGTCTTGTGATTTCCTTTTGGTGATGACACAAGGCCTCAAGACATTCCCCTTTCTTCCATGTTGACCCAAGAGGTTTTTTCCTTTGCGTTTTCTTTATCTCTTTTTCATTTCTCTTGTGTTTTCCATTTGGGGATGACACAAGGCATCGAGACAAATTCATGTTTCTTCCATGTTGACCCAAGAGGTTTTTCTTTCTTTTAACTCTCTTTGTGTCATTCTTCTAGTTCTATGTGTATTTGGGGAATGATGATAGTGTCGAGCTCTCTAAAAAATATTATAGCATAGAACATACTGACCCTAAATTCATAGATCCATTATGTGTTAGGATTTTCCTTCTTGGGGGAAACCCCTCTCTCTTCCTTTTCTTTTGCATGACATAGATTTACTCAAAAAGATATGACTTGGAATAGGGCTTTCCAAGTTATCTTTCATGTCTTCTTCTTTGTTAGCATTTATCATTTGATACTTTAAAGTAATTTCTCACAACACGATATTTAGTAATTTCTTTAAAGTGGGGGCATACATTGGCATTATTCTTTTGTGTGGTTCATGGTGTAATCTTCTTACTTTACATGATATTTTTTTCACTTTGTGGATGACATTGGGTGTGATTTCCTTCAAGAGTGTCATCTCTCTTAGCATATTGTATTATTCTTAGTGGCTTGATGCAATGCATGGCATCCCCTAAGTTGTGAATCTTTTATTATTTGATTGGTCCTCTTTTGGAGACATTAGACACAATGTTCCATAAGTAAAGACCTTGCATGAACTAAGAAAGAATCCTTTGGACATCCTTAACATTTTGCATTTTTCATTTATATGGCCAACTTGCATAACACAACTTGTGTGCCTATAGAGCCATCCTATTTACAGTTTTGCTATTCTTGTGAAGCTCGAAAACCTTTCTTGTGTGGCATCTTATTAAATTTATTAGGAGGTATAAATTTGGTATGGTTTGAGCAGGAAGCCTGACCAAGGAATTACTTTCCCCATAGCCACTTATGTGTGTGTGAGCGCATACTAGCCATGAGTGTATGTGTCTCACCATCTTAGGACTTCTCACCCAGTGGACAGCTTGAAGTTTCATTGCCTCAAAGTGAGTATGCTTCCTTTTTTTCAAAGAAACAACCTATATCTAATCCACAGTACATTGGAAAAACAATCAAAGCTTGATCCTCCCTTTTAAATTTTTATGTTGTTTTATTTTTATGTCTTTGAAAATGAATGGTTGTGCCTTGTTTCTGCTCTTTCATTCCATTTGTGCTCCTTTGTGCTTATGTTGGTTTGCCATAGGACCTTGGTCCTAGGGGATTGCACAACACCCTTTGTCATGGTTGTCCTATCTCCCCAACATTGGAAAATTTGACCATCCCTTGATCATTGTTTTATTTGGTCTACTTTAGTGTGAGTTTGAATAAAGTTCCTCCTCTCACTAAAGTGGGGGCTAGATGTAATAAGGGAAAAAGGTCCTCTTAACTTGGCCTTGATTTAGTGTTGTAATAGGCCTAACATATTCACATTAGGTCCTAGACCCTTGTGAACTAAATGAACATCAATGGCACCTTGCTTAAGTGTTGTGAAGTGTCGTAACACAATTTCACACTTTTCTAAGGTCTTATTAATCAAATACACCTAATAAACCTCTTTTTTACATTAATCTTGCCTTATTTTAAAGTTTTGTAAATTTTTGTAACACAATTTCACACTTTTCTAGGCTTGTCATTAATAATTGGGCTTTGTTATGCTTTAGGGTAAAAGCAAGAAGTTGGGTACATGAAGAGGGGAAGTTTCGGCCAAAAAAAAATCTCGTAGAAAACACGTTCGTGTTATTAAAAAACCGCATACCTGATCCTAAAAAATGCGTATGCACTATCAAATGCGTACGTGTTATAACGCATACGCATTATATAATGCATACACATTTTATAACACATAAAAAATTAATTATTTAAAAAAAAACTTTTTAGAAACGTGTACACATTTTAGAATGCGTATGCGTTTTGAACTCAAAACACACGCGTTTTAGAACGTGTGCGTGTTTCTAAAAAGTTTTTTTTTTTTAAAAATAATCAAGAAAGTAAGGAACACATACACGTTTTGTAAAAACGTGTATGCAATTTTTAAATTCAAAATTCCCAACCCACATGCTGCCTTGGTTTTAGGCTCGAAAAAGGCTTGGAAATCCAAGCCTTAGCCTTTGACCTACAACTAAAAAACTAAGGCAGATTAAAGAAGAATGTCTAACTTTGACAACATAGATGATAGACTTTTTTTTGAATAAGTCTATAAAATTAAAACCCATTAGAGAAAACAATGTCTACTTTCTAAATATATAATTTTTGTTAAAATTGGATTACGTTTGCTATTTTTTTAATTAATTTCTAAGCAAACTAGTCCTTAAACTTGAAATATCAAGTTTTTTTGGTTTTTTAATAACTTTTTATTGATTGATTTTCTTGTAAAAAAAAAGATATGGGACCAAAATTCAGACAATTCTCTACACAATGAAAAAAAAAGAGTCAAAAAATATTTTGTTTAGGTCCAATTATGTTGTCCGTACACGTTGATTTGAAAAAACATCAATTAAGGCCAATCAAAATTTAATAAAAAAAAATATTCAACCAAAAATTACAAAAAAAAAAATCCAGACCAAATTCCATGTTGTTAGCTCTCTTTTCCTAAAAGGAATTAGCAAAATAATTTTATTTGGGTCAAAAAGTGTTGCCTGTACACCTACTTAGTATGGTAAAAAAAAGGTACTTTTAAAAAGTGGTTTTTATAGATCCTTATCAAAATGTAATTTCTATAAACTGGGTATTTTAATAATTTACATATTTGGAAACTAGATTCAAAATGCTAAATTTCATATTACTGAATTTTTTTAAGATTCATTGTGGAAGTGCCTCAATTTTTCAGTCCAAGTGTGACAAATTCTGAAAAACAGCAAAAACATTTCCACTTTTTGAGCTTTTTGTGTGTACCCAACTTCTTGCATCAGCCCTTTAATTAGCCCTACTTTACATCTGCAAGCCTCATTTATGTGTATTTTTTTAGGATAATCCCGATAAAACCATTTAAAACATCAAAATATCAAAAATCCACCTCAAAAAGATAAGGTGGGACTCATTCACCATTTTGGGTGAATGAACCCCCTTAGGTGGGACCCATTCACCTAGGGTGGTGAATGGGTCCCATTTAACTCAAAAATTAAAATTAATTTAAATCTTTGGAAGGATTTTATTCTCCTAGATCCAATGTTAGCTTGTGTTGTAATTTTGGGAATTCTTGCATAATTGAGTATAAATATAGGTTAATTTCATTCATTTTACACCTAGCAAGTTTAATGAGCATTCTTATAGAAAGTTTGAGTTGAAAAGAGTATTCACAAGCATTCAAGAGCATTCAAGGGCATATCATCAAGCATTTTAGATCAGCATTCAAGCATCAATCATCATGTGAAATATTTCATGCATCATGTTTGTTATTGTGCTAACAAGTGTAGTGTAGGATTTTGTGATTCAAGTTGCAAGTGTTTCATTCAAGATCTATCTACTTCAAGCAAGATTCAAAGTCTACATCCATTGTAACCATTTGAAGCATATTTGCAACACCTTCTTGCTAGGGTTTGGTTAGTTGCAACATTGCCATTTTTTCATTCATCATTCTCTATTCTTATTTGATTTCACTTCAAGGATTGATTTCCAACAAGGGGTTTGAACAAGGAAAACCACTATCCACTAACCCCACAACACTTTCCCCTCTCCTCTGTATGTGATTTGGAGATCAATGTTGCAAATTTCCTAAGGAGAAAGATTGGAGAAAAGTTGTAAATCATTTAAAGTTGTGAAAGTTGTCATCAAGCCTTGGAGAACCTTTGAGAAGACCTATAGGATGCAAATTGGACATTCAGATATGGAAATAACTTGAGAAGTGTCAGCAAAACAAGGACACACAACTAAGAAGGGGGGGTGAATCAATTGTGATAGAAACTTAAACTTTTCTTACTTAACTTAACTTAATCTCAGATTTGATGAATAAGCAATTAACCACAAACAATTAACACATCAGAGAGACAGATAACACCAATATTTTTGTGTGGAAACCCTGTTAGGGGAAAAACCATGGTGCATGTTAGTCCACAAGATTATACCCTGTTAAAAGTATAATGAGAAATAATAAGGGAATGCACATGAATTCAGGCACACTGCCTAGAGTTCACTACTCAAATACAAAAGAGGACTCACTATCCAACAATGCAAAATAGGATTAAAATCCAAAGAATACAAACTAAGAAAATAGCTTCTGCACAAGCCTGATTATAGTTCTAATGAAGCTCATAAAACCTTCTTCACACTTTGCTCTGCAATCAAATGATAGAAACACTATTCACACATTAACACTTTCTCTAACATACATTCAAACTTATGCACACACTTAATTCACTCAACCAATCACTCTTATATATTTGCAACATGAGATTTCATCACAACTTAGTTGACCAAGAAAATAAAACATATTTTAAATGTTGGCCCAAATTTACAAATAAATTTCCAATGCAAATCCACCAAGGTTTTCCACAACATAGTGGATACCCAAATTAACATCTCCAATAGAAAAATACTTTAATTAATTACACCACAAAGATCCACAACACGCTACCACCAACATGTCGGCTAGGAACATAAAAAACTAAACATGTGTAAGAAAAGATCTTCAACCACGAGCTCTCTGAGTAATGTGGACATACAACAAAGATAGAGAATGATCTAGAGACATTAGAGAACACAAAGAAACAATAGAGAAGCATCCACAACAACTAAGATTACCATAATGACACAATCTTCATTTAGGAACACTGATAGAGACCACAACACACTAAAAACTTCACGCAGACCTATAAATTTTTTGATAGATGATCTAGAAACATTTAGAAATAAACCCTTTAATCCACACTAGCCAATCTTCAATGTACAAAACAAGAAAACTTCATGACCTACACAGTTCCACTGGGAACCTAAAATACTTTCTTTTACAATTTTCTCAATATTCTTGACATATACAACAACTGATATACCAAATGCTAACAATGTTTGCATCTATGACAACCAAATATCATCAACCATATCCACAACATCCAACAATTTCCCCCTTTGGCATTGATGGAAACACATGATGTGAAAAATACCATCAACCCAACACACTTACTTCTTCTCCTCAATTGCTCTTCTCCCACAAGGTTCTTCTCCTTAGAAATATTTTTCATAATACACTTCAACCCCTTTGACATAAATGGAAAAGGTAACCATGACCTTTCCAAATACATGTTGTAAGCCACATATACGCACATCTGACTACTCTCCCTAAGTAGTAGGGATGAAAACATCAATTCGGATCATAATATAGCAATGTAGCTTACAGATTGATGCAAGAAAATGCATCTTTAGTTCTTATCTGGAGGGGTAATCACCCCTAGCATTCCTCTGAGATACTCAAAAGTATCCTTCAACAATGGCTTAGTAAGTATATATGCAATCTACTCTTTGGTAGGCACATATTCCAATCTGACTTCTTTCTCATTCACTTCCTCCCTCAAGAAATGAAACTTGATTGATGTATGTTTAGTCTTGGAATGCATCACTAGATTCTTTGAAATATTTATTGAACTTGAATTGTCACAATATATGGCAATAGGTTCTTCAGATACCACCCTAATATCTTTCAGCTTCTATTTCATCCATATCACTTGTGTATAGTTATTGGAGCAACAATCTATTCTTCTTCAGGAGTGGATATAGAAATGGAATTCTACTTTTTGCTCAACCAGAGCACCAATTTCTTCCCTAGGAAGAAAGCACCACCACTAGTACTTTTTATGTCATCTACATCTCTAGCCCAATCTGCATCAATATATGCACACAAAGTGAGATAATCATCCTTTGGATACTAGAGTCCAAATTCAATTGTTCCTTTCAGATACCTAAAAATTCTCTTTACAATAGTCACATGTGATTCTTTTGGATTAGCCTGAAATCTAGCAACCATACATACAACATTCATAATGTCTGGTCTAGTTTGAGTTAAGTAGAGAAATCCACCAATCATTGACCTATATCTAGTTTGACTCACCTTAGGAGAATCATCATTTTGTGTCAACTTACATTCAGTCACCATGGGATTACCAACAGGTTTTGAGTCATGCATTCCAAACTTCCTTAGCAGTTCTCTCACATATTTGGGCTAAGATATGAAAATCTCCTTGTCTAATTGAGTAACTTGTAATCCTAGAAAGAAATTCATCTCTCCAATCATACTCATCTCAAATTCATTATTCATTTCATCAGCAAACTTTATACATAGATTATCATCTCCTCCATAAATAATATCATCAACAAAAACTTCTATAATTAACTCCTTATCATTATCTAATTTGAAGTATGAGTTGGTATTAGCAGTTCCTTTAGTGAATCCAAGCTTTAGTAGATATTTGTCCAATCTAGCATACTAGACTCTGGAGGCTTGGTTGAGTCCATACAAAGCTTTTTTTAATCGAAAAACCATATCTTCCTTGTCAGTTAGCTGAAATCCATCTGATTGTTCAATGTATACTTCTTGTTCTAGTTCTCCATTTAGAAATGTTGACTTTACATCAATCTAATAGAATTTGTAGTCCTTGTATTCAACATAAGCAAGAAATAATCTAACGACTTCAATTCTAGCAACAAGAGCAAAGGTTTCTTCAAAATCAATACCTTCCATTTGAGAATACCCTTTACATACTAGTCTTACTTTATTCTAGACAACCTCACGTTCTTCATTCAACTTGTTCCTAAACACCCATTTAGTACCAATCACATTTTTGTCTTTAGGTCTAGGAACTAGTATCCATGTGTTGTTCTTTTCAATCTGTGTCAACTCTTCCTTCAAAGCCTCCAACTAGTGTTCATCTTAACAGGCTTTAGTGACATTTTTAGGTTCAATCTTGGAAATCAAACAATATTTTTCTACAATCTTTCTTCTAGTTTTCACTCATTTATTCTTATCTGCTATGATTTTATTTTCATAATGATTTAGCCTTACATACCTTGGAGTTTTGAGACATTCTTGACCTTCTGATTCTTTTGATTTCTCTTCTACACTTGCACTTGTTTGTGCTTCATGACTGACTTGATTTACAGGAACAAATTGAGGTTGCTTAACCAAAACATATGGAATAATCTGAAGGATCTCTATGTTGAGAATTATTCCCATGGTTGTGGGAATGTCTTCCTTTCAAACGCAAAATTAAAATTTCCTGATGATTTTGACATAATCCTCATGGACTCCTCGGGACATTTTAACTCTCAGCCTTATCTTTTCACTTTGGCTGGTAGCACCTGGAAGCCCTTTGTTTTGGTGGAGTGGACCAGTAGTTATCACACCTTCTGGGTCACTTCTGCATCAAATTTTCCTATATCATCATCTCTCTGTGCTAACACTTATTGCTTCCAGCATTCCTAAAATATTTAACAAAAGAGTTTCAGGACTAAAGCATAACTTGTATTCTTCCAATATAAAACAATACTATTAACATTTACCTAGTTCAAGTGACACAATGCTACCTTTTCACTCCTATATCTCTGAGAGTTGCTATTTCCTTCACAACATTTTTCTAGCAGTATATCCAAATTGTTATGTCTCTCTCTACAACTCCATCTTATTAAGGGGTTAGGGAGCAGATGTAATTGGTATTTGTAATTCTATGTTTTTCTATAATGAGTTGAACTCCCGGAAGTAACCTCTACCACCCTTTAGACCTTAGTCACTCTGATTTTCAGATCTTCTATTTTCTACTATAGCTCCTGGAAAACTTTTGAACTTCTTGGGGTCAGCTTCATTTTTTCTTTTAAAAAGGAAACCCAAACATTCTAGAGTAATCATTAATAACCAAATATGTAAAAATGCACCTTCTATATCACTTCCTTAGATTTGAGGTAATCAACAAAAGATCAAGAGATGTAGTTATGCATCCAACAAATTGAACAGTGAAACATTTGCTCTTAAAGAGACTCTAGTTTTTTTACCCATCTAACATTCTTGGTAGATTACATTAGCAGGCTTCATTAACCTAGGTAGATCTCTTACTGCTTGAGTAGAAATTATCTTGATAATGTTTTCAAAGTTTACATGACACAACCTCCTATGCCACACAAACTAAATAAATTTCATCTATTTTGAGCAATTAACAACTCCCAGTGATTCAGTGAAAAAATATTACCTTTATTTGTTTTTCTTTCTTTGTTAAAATCATATTCCCTGAACTTCCCGCCATATATCTTGCATCTTTTCATCTTTTGGGAACTTGTAAAAGATCAGTACCTCTTTGTGGAACTCATCATATCCAACACTCAACAAGTTGTGTTTTTAGGCTCTCTAACATAGAGTAGACAATAACTGTTGTTTTGTATTTAATTAAGGAAAATAGATCCTCTACCATGAATCACACCAAAGATTGTTATTCCAAAATCTTACAACCCCACTTATCATACTTCTAGACTCTACAATGGAAGTTTCTTTTGTCATCGTAACATATGCTTTGATGTGAGTATCTACTATCGTACTATTCCACTCCATCTTTTTTCTTCTTAAACCTGCCTACAAGAGTTTCTTCATCTTTAGTAGATTCAATAGCCAGATTTATTCTCTCAATGGTAGAAAACTCCCATTCATCTTTTCCATTATCTTTATCAAACTCATCATCATTAGTCATTTCTTTAGCAAAGTAGTGCTACTTCCTTTGAATCTAAGCACATTTTATAGCTAGACTAGAACCTTTCCTTCTGACATCCTTGATGCTGACCTATTTTTTATTTTAAGCATTTGTAGCATATTCCTCTGCACATGGCCTTTTTCCTCTCCTCTCATGCTTTGGTAACTCCAAGCATCAAATTCTTTTCTTGGCCTCTCTTTCTTTATCTTCTCAAGTTGTTTCTATAATTCTTCAAGCTCATACTGGATATCTTTTAAACTCTCTAAACTATAGTATTTGTTTGTTACTTCCATATACGAATTCTATCGTAGATTCAAATTTTTTAGTGGATTCAATTAATTTATCAAAAGCAACAGTATTCTCTTATCAACGCTAGCTCTTTGTCATCTTGTTTATTGCTCTAAACTCTTCAATAGCATGAGCCTTCATTTTGTAGGAGGGAGGCAAGGATCTGAGTACTTTAGCCACAATTTCATCCTCATGCATAGAACCACTGACACATGCAATACCCATCACTATTTCATTTACTCTCTACATAAAATAAGTGATATTTTCATCTTCACCCATCTTCAAATTCTCATACTTTTCTTTCAAGCTCTGTAGCTTAGCCATCTTCACTTATGCATCTCCTTCATACAAATTTTCTTATTTCATCCAAATCTCATTAGTTGTCTACAATCCTACCACATTATCCATCCCTAAATCCATCAAAGCACTCAACAAAGCTTCAATAGCCCTAATATTATTTTTAGCATCTTTGATCTCATCAACAGTGGAGGGACCATTCTGAGGAATAACATATGGATCTTTTGTAATCTTCTAGAAAGCTTCACCAAAACATCTTAAGTGACATTCCATCCCAACTTTCCATAGTGAATAGTTAGTGCCATCAAATCTCAGACTGTCCTTGAATGTTGTCATTCTGGATCACCTCAAGCTTTTAGACTTTTTCAGAGGAACCTGCTTTGATACCAATTGTTGGAAAAACAAGGACACACAATTGAAAAGGGGGGTGTGAATCAGTTGTGACAAAAACTTAAACTTTTCTTACTTAATTGAACTTAATCTTAGATTTGATGAATAAGAAATTAACCACAAACAATTAACACATCAGAGAGAAAGATAACACCAATATTTTTGAGTGGAAACCTTGTTAGGGGAAAAACCATGGTGGATGTTAGTTCACAAGATTATACCCTGTTTAAAGTATAATAAGAAATAATAAGGGAAATGCACATGCATTCAGGAACACTGCCTAGAGCTCACTGCTCAAATATAAAAGAGGACTCACTGTCCAACAATACAAAATAGGATTAAAATCAAAAGAATACAAATAGAGAAAATAGCTTCTACACAAGCCTAATTATAGTTCCAATGAAGCTCAAAAAATCTTCTTCACACTTCGATCAAAATTCTTCACTCTACTCTACAATCGAATGATAGAAACACTATTCACACATTTACACTTTCTCTAGAATACATTCACACTTATGCACACACAAACTTCACTTAACCGATCACTCTTATATATCCACAACATGAGATTTCATCACAACTTAGTTAGCCAGGAAAATAAAACATATTTTCAATGTCAACCCAAATTTACAAATAAATTTCAAATGTAAATCCACCAAGGTCAGACACAACATAGTGGAGACCCAAATTAACATCTCCAATAGAATAATACTTTAATTAATTACACCGTGAAGATCCACAACACACTACCGCCAACATGTTGGCCAGGAACATGAAAAACCGAACATGCGGAAGAAAAGATCTTCAACCATGAGCTCTCCAAGTAATGTGGACGTACCAAAAAGATAGAGAATGATCTAGACACATTAGAGAACACCAAGAAACAATAGAGAATCTTTTGCAACAACTGAGATTACTAGAATCATACAATCTTCATTCAGGAACACTGATAAAGACCACAAAAACACCGTCAGACCACAACACACTCAAAACTTCAAGTGAACCTCTAAAACTTCTGATAGATGATATAGAAACATTTAGAAATAAATATTTTAATCCACACCAGCTAATCTTCAACATATAGAATAAGACACCTTCATGACCTACATAGTTCCACTAGGAACCTAAAATACTTTCTTTTACAATTTTCTCAATATTCTTGACATAAACAACTTATTTACCAAATGCTAATAGTGTTGACATCAGTGACAACCACATATTAGCAACTATATCCACAACATCCAATAGGAAGGAAAAATCAAACAAAGAACAATAGGATCAACTTTTGAAGTTGTAGAAAATCCCAACTAGACTAATTTTCCACTTCATGCTCGAATGATTCCCAGTTCCAATCAATTTTTAGCACATTGTAGATTTGAATACCTTTTTTCCAAATTTTTGTTCCTATACAGTTTTTGAGAAACTAGACTAATTTTCCTAGCTTGGCGAATGAGTCGCAGTCAACAGTAAAAGAAAAATTTCTAGTGATTTAGACCTCCATTCAGTCATCTCCATTTTCCCAGGTGCACACCTTCTTGTCTTTAGTTTTCTATTTAATTTCATTCACTTTCATAGGTCATTTAGTATTAGTTTGTATTCAATTAGGGTTTATTCTTGCATCTTGCATTTCATTATCTTTCCCAAGTCTAAACTTGGTGGTGAAACCCTTAATAGTTTCTATTGAACTCCTTGGACAACCCTATTACAAAATTTCTTTCTCTTTCACATTGAGATCTTTAGGGTTACCTTTGAATGAAATTCATAGTGTGGGTATGCTCTATGAACAAAACCATGTGATAGCACCATCCCACAAATCCACCATTTTGACTAAAACCTTGTTGTATCAAGTAACTATCCAACCTTGAATACCAAGCTCTGAGATGTTGTTTTAATCCATATAATCCCTTCTTCAATTTGTAGAACATATCCAGTTTGTTTGATAATTGAAATCCTTTGATTTTTTCAATGTATACCTCTTCTTCCAACTCACCATTCAAGAAAGTAGACTTCACATGCATCTGATAAACCTTGAAATTTTTATGACTTGCAAAAGAAAAAAATATTCTAATAGCTTCCATTCTTGCCACTAGAGCAAATCTCTCCTCAAAATCTATCCCTTCTACTCATGAGTAGCCCTTACACACAAGCCTTGCCTTGTTTCTTACCACTTGTCCATTTTCATTCAATTTGTTCCAAAATACCCAATTAGTTCCAATAACATTCTTGTTCGTAGGTCTTAGGATGTAAGTTCCCAAGTCTGGTTCTTCTCAATCTGCATTAGTTCATCTTCCATAGTCTTGCTTTTGGTATCAAAGATCTGGTCTTCAAAATGATTTTTCTACACATACTTAGGAGTCTTAGGGATATTTTCCAGAGCTTCTTCCTCTTCAATCTGAACTTCCTTTTCCTTTCCTCCATCTTTGTCATTTTTTCTTCAAGAGGACTCATTTGATTCATATCCATTTATCACCACATAATTCTTAGGTAATTCTTCATCTACTTTAACATTTTCACTGTGAATAATCTTCTTCATCCTCTTATTGTAACATGGGTAAGCTTTGCTTCTTGTAGAGTATTAAAGGAAGATACCTTCACCAAATCTTGTATCAAAAATTCCTAAGATCTCTTCATCTTTTCTAGTATAACACTTGCTTCTAAACACTTTGAAGTATTTTATAGTATGAATCCTTCCATACAACAACTCATAAGGAGTCTTTGCACTATTGTTTTTTGGAACTTTGTTAAGAATGTAGATAACAATATAAATTGCCTCTCTCCAATAAACTTCCAATAAGTTTCCTTCTTTCATCATTTTTCTTCCAGCTTCTTGAACTATTATATTCTTTCTCTCAAAAAACTTCATTATGTTATGGAGTCGCAGGGTGGATAAATGCCTTTTTATCCCATGATTCTCACAAAATTGTTAAACTCATTGTAGGTGAACTCTCCACCTCTTTCATACCTCAAAAAAATTATTTTCATATCCATTTCATTCTCAACCAATACCTTGAATTCTTTAAATTTATCTATAACATCTGATTTTTCTTTGAGAAAAGTAACCCATGCCATTCTAGAATAATCATCAATCAGTAGCATGAAATACATGTCACCTTGAAAACTTCTTACTCTGGTAGGACCACAAAGGTATGTATGCACCAGCTCCAATAGTCTAAGAGTAGATTTTTTTTTAATTACTTCTTGCTTGCTTCTCAATTTGGCATTCCTTGTTGACAACATTGATGGGCTTTGTAATCTTTGGAAAATATCTCATAGCTTGAGCTAAACTGATTTGTACTATGTTATCAAAATTAATGTGACACATCCTTCTATACCATAACCAACTATCATTAATCTTAGTAATAAAGCAATGATCATCAACACCTTTAAGCTAATAAAAATTTCCATCTTTCCTTCTTCTAATAGTAACCACAGTTCTAGATCCTTTTTTGATCTCACATCCATCATCCTAAAACATGAGATTATATCCTTTACTACACATTTTTCCAATAGTCAAAAGCTTATGTCTCAAACCCTTAACCTAAATAACATCATATGTATTATGCTTTCCATTTAAGCTAATTGAAACTTTTCCACATATCTTAGAAGATGTATCACCACCAAACTTTACTAGACCTCCTTCATATTTCTCAAGTTTAACAAACTTACTTTTATCACTGGTTGTATTATTTGAGCATCCACTATTAATAATGTAGTAGTTCTTCTCCTCTTTAGCATAAAAATAGTCACCATAGTTCCTTGAGTGTTATTACTTGCTTCTTAAGAACTTTCCTTCAAACATCTCTCAAAGTTTGTAGAATTAGTACACCTTTAATAGACGTGAACAAGCATTCACTGTCATCATCGTATACATAATCAAATTTATCATAATATATACTACCATCTTCTCTAACATAATAACTTTTCTTAATTTCTTTACCTTTGTTTTCTTTATTCTTGTCATTTTAAAGCTTTTTTTGGACATCTTGAAGCATAATGACCAATCTTAATAGAACTAAAATATTTGAAAGGAAACTTACCTCTATATTTATAGGTACCTTTTTTTTTCCTCACGAAGTTTGCTTCAACATCTTCAAGATCCTCCTAGTATGATTCTTCAGTCTTTTCTAATTTTCCAGCCTTAAAATCAATCTCAACTTGTACATTACTTTGACCAAATTATCTTATTTCAAATGAAGATATAACACCAGACAACCGATCTCTAGAATATATTCTTAAATCTTTAACTTCCTCAATAGTATAAACTTGATGACTATAAGATTTAGGAAAATTTCTTAGTACCTTCTTTACCACTTCCTCTTCTTCAAAATTTCCACCAAGACCTCTGATGGAATTGACAACTTCATCCACCTTCTACATGTATCTTGTAATATTTTCATCTTTAGACATCCTTGGGTTCTCAAATATGATCTTTAAATTTTGTATCTTATCTTGCTTGACCTTAAAATCTCCTTTATATATACTTTCCAACTTTTCCCAAATAGCTTTAGCAGATTTCAAATGCATAACTTTCACAAGTCCAGTGTTAGAAAGACCACTTAAAAGAGCATACCTTGTTTTACCATTTTTTTCATATGCTTTAATCTCATCATTAGTACTCAAAACACCAGTAGGCATAGTATATCCAGTCTCAATAGACTTCCAAACTACAAATGCAAGAGATACCAAGAAACCTTCCATCCTTGTCTTCTAGAAGTCCTAGTCCATTCCATCAAACAAAGGAGCATCCGCCTTGTGAACCATCCTAGATCTACCTCAAGTGGTTAATTTTTCTTCCAAGTAACATTTCTTTGATACCAATTTTTGAATGCACACAAGAAAACTAAGATTTAGGGTGAATTAGTTGTATATTAAAACATCAAAAACCCTCATAAATTTTGGATCCACATGAACTTAATTAAACCTTAATTTGTTAGAATGATTTAGCATGAAAGAAAATAGCATAAATTGAAACACATCAACACCATCCACAATAGAACACTAGATTTATGTGGAAAACCAAAGAATGAAAAAAAACATAATGAGGATTATCTCATAATATAAAGTAATTTCAACACTGAATACAAAAGGCTCACTGCCAAATTACAGGAAAGAAGAAAGACAAATATTATAGAGAGAAATCCATCTCAATGTAACAAAAATATCCACCACATCATCACCAACACATTCATAGTCTTCCTAAAGATTGTAGACACCTTCTACAAACTACTTCTAATAGTTTAACCCATTGAAGTTCACACTGTACTTCACAAATTCACACTTCAAGACATTTTTGCAATTCACATCACACCCTTCACAACTTAATTCTCTACCAGCTCATCACTTATTTATACCTTCAACCTTGAAAACATTCTCTAAGATGAAGCTACATCTCCCATTAATCTTAGTAAAAATGAGTTGCTGGTGGTTTTGGGAGAAGACTTCTCTGAAGACTCTACTATCAGTGAATGTAGGATGAAGAAATAGTTGGTGATGACCAACTAGTGGTTGAAGATTCAGAGGATGAAGAAGAGGAAGGGCTCTAGAATATTGAACACGAATTAAAGGAAGTGGTAAGGGAAGTCATGAAGGGGATGGATGAACAAACTATGGAGGAAGGGATTGAGGAGATGTAGGATAATGATAGGCCCCCTTATCTCTATGTCACTCAAGTTTGAGAATTACAACATAAAGTGGATAAGATAGAAAAGGCCTTCAACAAGCTAATGGTTATCACTTTGGTAATTATGTGAAAGGTTATCTTTGGCATGGTGAGTGGGGTGACTAAGGCTAGGAAAGGCCATTAGAAGATGAAAGCCTCTTAGGCGAAGGAGGAGCAACTGGATGAAGGAGCAACAAGATCTATGGAATAGTACATCGAGGCAATGGAATAGTTTGAGCATTAATAGAACCTTATCTACTATCCAAGGGTATACTTTGGTTTAGTTGGTCTATATTTTTTGGATTTTTCTCTATGCTCTTATTGGGCATGTGTTCCCCTCGATCAATTAGACTTTGTTATGTCTTTAAGGCTTCTATTTCTTGTTGGTTTGTAGTTTCTATTGTTTTGGGTTGTTAGGTGTCGGTCCTATTGTAGGGTGTTGGTTGGATTTTGGCCTTTTCTATTTTGTTGTGGTTTTTTTGGTGGCCTTTACGCCTAGTTTCAATTTTTGGTTGTGTTCAAGGGCCCTTTCCCTTGCTTCGGTTACCAAAAAAATTCTCCAAGGTCGGCTATGCACCTCAATTGTGCAAAATCACATTAGTTTGACACCAAAACATTCCTACTGTGGAAAGGAATGAAAGTGGACAACATCATACCTTAACTCAGACCTAAATACATTCATACATGCCATTTCTTCCACAATCATTGAAGCAAATCCACAATTAGTGTAAACACCCAAGGTTGGCCAAACCTGTGTAAAAACCATTAACATTTATGTACACACTTCCTCAAATCCAAAGATGACTTGTGGACACCAAACATCACTTGAACACAATCTAGAATATTCCACAAACGCTCTAAAATCCAAAAAATTCATTCTCAACAACTTTCACCTAAAGAATGCACACACCCAGTACATTCAAACAACCTTCCATACTCTATTACTCAAGAAATCAATTTTTGAAGCGCCAAACCACAAACAACATTTATTGTATGTAGATATGATCATTGTTAGCATAGTTCCATAATTGTAAGACCTGAAACCAAACTATGGAGAAATGCAAAGCAAAACCATTTCTCCTAGATACCATTGCAACACAATTCACATATTGGTCAACACAACTTCATCTGCACAACGATCCAAACCAAGAGACTCTTAATATAGAACCTTTGAACACCTCTAACCAACATATCTAAACCACATGCACAAATCTTCAACATAGAAGAAATGCAGAACAAAACTAGAACACCTTTGCAACACATTGTTTTCCTTTTTTTTTAAAAAATTCTCAAAAGAACCTCAAAACCAAGCACCAAAGGCACATATTCATATCTTCAACACTTCCTCAACAACATCCACAAACAAAAGTTTATCAAATCAATAGGAGAGTTTGACACCAGTAACACTTACTAATGACAATATAGTGCAACTAATCAAAGCATCAACACAATCAGTCATCAATGACAACACAAATATAAGCTTGTGGCAATCTCCCCAAGCTTGTTGACATCAATGACAACACCAACTATTCATACTTGCAAAATTATATATATATGACAATGTGCAAAGAATATGATTGCAACAAAATTTCGATTTTAAATCTTAATAAGAACTTAGATCCATATCTACTGATTGCATCGTTATATTGGATGCTCAAAATTCTGTTCAATTGGCTAATAATATGAAGTTCAGGTTCTTGACAAGGTAGTTTCATCTTCTCAGTTTTGTTATTTTGATGGCGTCGTTCCTTTTAAGTGCGTCTTTTGAGGAGGCTCCTCTCCCTTCTTGTCTTAAGGTATACATTCAAATGATTTGTTTGGACAGATGTTCATGAGAAGAAGAAAGTTATTCCTAAGCTGAATTCTGTTTCACAGGTCAAGCCTTTGGATGTGAAGTTGGATCAGACATTGGTTTGATTTGATTTCTTGTATTCTTCTCGAATAATTTGTTTGCTACGCCTTGAGTTTCTTTTTATCGTACTTTTGTAATAGAGATGGGGCCCTCTCGAAACCCCAGGTTATTATAATAAAAAACTGCATCGTTATATTGCTGTCTAAGGGCTAAATGCTAATTATTTAGTTTGGTTCAAGAAAGAAAGAATGCATCTTGCTACAAGGTACCTAAATAATTAAAAAAAATAAAAATGAAAAATGAGTTGACTGACATAGTCCAGTATTATATTGTTTAAGATGTTTAAACGTTAAATGTTAATTATTTTGCTTAAGTTCAACAGAGGAAGGATACATCTGATTCCAAAGATATTGACTTACCGAGTGCAGTATGGATATGGATGGATATGGATTAAGTCTTAAGGTAGCTTGTAGGAAGGATGGACATGGATTGAGATAAACAATTAATATGGATATGGATTGAAGTTAACCAATTAATATTAAATATAGAATTTTAAAATATAATAAGATTTGATGAAATTAGCTCTGTTATAAAATTGGTATAAGAAAGCAGAAGCTTTTAGTTTTGATTTATTGATTGGAAGCAGTCAGTCGTATTTGCCACCTCGTTTCTCCCAAATTTCATGTTCTGTCTGCAGTATTTAAATATGGCCGATACTGCAAACCACGCTTGTCTCCTGTGGTTGCCGACATTCATCTAGTTAGACGCCCGATATCGCCTCTGTCCGAATCCTATTATCCCTAAAAAATTGCACGCAACAATATTTTTAATTGTTTTTGCCCTCCGTTCCATGGCTTCCAGCGTGAAAAGCTTTCTCTCGGTGATCCTGCTTATGGGTATACTCAGTCTTCTAACAGTCTGTGCTTCGGTATATAATCTCAAAGTGGCGTTGCCTTTTCTATTATAATTCTGTTTCTTTAACAGGGATTTATGGTTTGTTCAACTTCCAACAACGAAATGTTTTTGTGTGCAGGGAAACGATATTAACGTGACGTTTGTTATTACACTACATCTGGATTATAAAGGAGTGTTGAAGATCGTGGGAAACACTTCCACACTGGGAGATTCCATCCCTCGAAATGCTCCGAGAATGAACTTGGGCGCCGGTGACAATTGGTGGCTCACTGTGGTATGTTTATTTCTCTTCTTCAAAATAACCTAACACGCTTCTCTATGTTTCGAGAACAGAGCTCGCCTATAAGAGCCGCTAATTGGCTTTTTCTTTGCGTGTTATCTGGTAGATATTGAAGCAAGAGGAAACATACAAATATAATCTACTAGTTTTGCCTGAATCGAGCAACTCTGAGTGTTATTGTAAACCCATTCAATCGCGTTTGGTAACCGTCCCAGCAGCTGGAGGTCTTATCGTTAGTTTGGATGGTTATAATTATGATTGTAACTTTGCAATCTGCCCCTCAAGCCTACGTAAGATGTTGGACCTTATTCGAGGCGTTGCATGATAAGTCCCAACAGTAAGCCCGTCAAGTAAAAGGGTCACGCGGTTGTTCTTCATCGTCATTGTCGATACCCATACAATAAACACTGGACGTTATTCTTCATTGTCGTTATCTATATATTAATGGAAATATGTTTCTTTTGATTGCAGATTTGTTGCAATCGTTATTTTTCATACATTGACTTTGATAAATATATATTAAATTCTACAAATTCATTTGCAGTTTCTTGAACCATGGAGTTCTGGATGTTTTAATTCCACAAATTGAAGAAAGAACCAACGATAATAATAGAATCTATGATAAGAGTAGAACATACTTCAGGTTTTGAATTGGCATTGAAGCCTCTGGATTGATATTGTTTGTTGCAAGGTCGATCAAAATTTTTGCGGGTCCATACATCTGGTCTATGGATCTATTCAGATAAAGCACGAATTACTGAATCTTACAGGCCTTGTCTATTGACATTGGTATGTATGAACGGATTGAGGTATCTTAATATGTGATTTATATATGGAGGAAAGAAAATTCTGAGCACTTACTGTTCTTTTGACAATAAGAAGATATTCTCCCTTGTCCATATAGTAAACTTGGTGATATCGTATTAATACTTGGTCGAGTTTGTAGACCATAATTTGTGCGTTGAAGTAATAGATGCAGTCAGTCGGGCTTAAACAACTCATTCTGAGTATCGAGTTTATATAAAATTACACTAGTTTCCTCGATAAAATTTATTGTTAGTGTGATTTCATATGAGACACTTAAACAAGTCAAAATCTATAGTGAGCTGTTTAAACCAAACCTGCAACCACATCATGTATGATTGTAGTCACATATATTACCCTTTCTTGGTTTGGATACAAAAGAAGGATTAATAGGCATTGAACCTTTATGATACTATTCTTCTAATCAATATATCAATCAATAGTTATAAAAATATAATGAATTTTGATATTAAATAAGTTGTTTATCAATTCAATTATATTTGTTTTCTAATCAATATATGAATTAATAATTATAAAAATATAATGAATTTTGATATTAAATAAGATTGTTTCTCAATTCAATTATATATTTTTTTTAATCAATGTTTTAGAATACATTTATGATCCATTATTAAGAAGAAGAAAGTGATTTTCAAACATTCAAAATTTATTCTTAATCAATGATTTTATCATCATTCTAATTATGAAGTTTTATAACTATATATTTGAAGAAGCTATTAATCTTGGTATTTGCATCAAGATAATGAGTAGGCATCTTGGATGACTCTTGAAATAATTTGTTGTGTAGGAATTCCTTCTATTTTATTCTTTAATTTAACCATTTCAATTCATTAATATTAATTTAACTCAAAATATCAGTGAGCCTTAAATTTTAAATATCCCATTAAATGTCTTGGTAAGAAAATTTTCTATGGATTTAGTCCATTGATTGTATTATGATAAGTATGGTAATTTTTTAGTTATCATAAACCATATTTGAGTCATTTATGTGTCCACATGTATCATTATTGTAGGCTAGGTTGACTTTATTGAGTGTAGCAGACTAGAATATATAAATGATGCATATAGACTAGAGGTCATGAGTAATATTTAATAATCATAATATGAATTGTATTACTATTGGATATTTTTAGAGGATTGTCCCATCGATGTGGCTTATTATTATAAGTATTTGCATCATATTTTGTATTATTTTCTTCTCTTACACAATTAATTTTATTATAAGTAGTAGTAATTCTTAATCTTAGCATTTGGATGGGAAGAAATAAAACATATTTTTTCTTTAAGAGGTCAAACTATAAAATGCATACCTCACCCTAATTTTTTTATTTTTAAAAATCTAAAGGACTGATCAAGGTCATCATGAAGCCAATAAACTCTAGATTTGAGATCATTTGAAGTATTTTCAAATGAGATATTATAAAAATTGTGTTTTTACCAAATTCGATCCTAATTAAAAATAATAAATTGATTGATGGTTTTTTTAAAATATGTAAGTTATAACAAAAGATTATACTTATTTTAATTTCTTTCAAACAAGTTATTATAAATATACTTTATTTGCATTGCCATATAAAAAAAAAGAGGTTGAGACTAGAATTCCTACATTTTAGGAAAAACTACTAACAAAAAGGATATAGATTTATAGTTAAGAATGCATGTGGTAATTACACATCTTTACATAGAATTTAGCTTACAAACATGTATTTTATTTTATTGCCTGACTATTTAATTAGTCTCACTATAATCTATTATTTTCTCTTGTTCTCCAATTCCTTGAATACATTGTATGTAGCGAATAAAAGGGGGCATATATTGTTGGTATCACCTTTCATGGTTACGATTTCATACTTTAGGCTTTCCTAGATAGAAATTTATGACCACATCTAGATTGAGCTTGATCACATTACATGCCCACATTGCATGAATATTTATTGCATTATCACATACTATAGAAATTTATTACTTTAATTTCATCACACAATGTTTGATCACATTTATGCCACATCAAGTGGAATTTGGCTATAGTTTTTTGTTGCATGTTGATTTTCACATCACTAGATTACATATAGTTTTGTTATAGTATCACATCACATGTAGCCAAATTGCATGGCTCTATTGTGAGGATTAATGTCTCATTACTATATAATGTTGAATATTTTATATCACTTTTCATAAAAGTTTAACTTGATTTTAGATTACTCTACTTTTGTGTTTTGTACATAGTTACAAAAACTTGTATTTTGTGCTTATTTTAGTTAAATATTCCAAATGGTACTCAATGGATCATATATTTTGTCTATTTTTTATGTTTTGTAAGAGAGTATTCTTATCAAGGAGAATGCAAGGAGATTCAATGTATCCTTTTGCAAAAACATCTTTTATAAATTCTCATATACTTACTCATATATTCCTAGAAAATAAGTACATGCTTTGGAATGCATGTTCATGTTAAATTCACATGCACATCAAAGTGGGGTGAAAATTATATATGAAATCAACATACTTGTACCTTTTCACATTCATTTTTATGCTAGCTTCAATAGAATTTTTCAATTTAATAACTTACTAACATGAAGCATAGTTTTGTGATTTGTTTTGTTTATATCAAAATCTTTGTTCATTTAGCTATTCTCACTTGATCCTAATTACTATACATTCACTCTTTACTCATTATTGTATTCCTATTTGCCTTTATTTCTCTAGATTTCCTGTTTTTTTTAAACTATTCTATTGTCACTAGAAATGATTTTTAAATGGTTGAAGATTACTCTTATTAAATTGCCAAATATCTAAAAATAGACTTAAAATTCTAATTCTGAAATTGTTACCCTTTTGTCATTTCCTAATTATTATAAATCAACTTAACACATATTTCAAGCATATTACAAGATAATATGTTAAACAAACATTCAATGCAAAATTAAAATTATATATATCATATAAAAAAAAGTCATTATAATACATTTTTATTTCTTAAAGAATATAAAAAAACATCAACACGTGTATTATGATTACCATTATTTATTCAAAACTGATCAAAAAAATTAAGAATTCATTTACTCAGCATTATTATATTCTTAACTACTGACTAAGAAATAATTGTTTGGGTACGTAAATATTTTTTATAAAAACAACTTGACTTACATAGTGCAATATTAAATTAAATTTTTAATATGCTTAAATATTAAATATTAATTGTTTTTCTTAAATTTATGTGAACGATGCAACCGATATACATTAAAAGTTAATTAACTAACATGTAAACAACTTAAACAATAATTTAATATTGCAACACTAATTTAATACTGCACTGAGGAAGTCAACTTCTTTTATATATTCAGAGATTTATTTACCGACTGCAGCACTGTAATGTTCTAAAGCTTTTGCTTGTTAAAGGAAGTATATGATAGAAGATAAACAATTTTAAGTTAGAATAAGATTTAGAATAAGGTACATATTTTTTTTTTCCTTCGATATAAACCACACTGACTCTTCATGCTTCGGGAACTGAGCTTACCTATCAAAGCTATTAATTGACTCTCTTTGTGTGTTCTATGATAGATAATAATCTTAACTGTCGATACACACGTAATAAATGATACGATTTTCTTTATTGTCATTATCTATATATGAATGAAAATATAAAATTTTATTCTAAATTTACCACGAATGTTTTTTTTTTAATAGAGACATTGAAATATTTGGCTATTATATATTGTTCGTTCATTCTATGAATTCTAGATTTGAGACATTTTCATCATAAATTTCTTTTTATTGTAATGTCATGAATGGAAGAAAAAATCTAGAATGAGAATAGGGCATATTCAAGATTTTGGAACTGTTTGATAATTATTGCCTTTAGTATATTATAGTCATAGGATATTTTTGCTTTCTTCAATAGTTATGATTACTATATATATATAAATAATTATAATTTTTTCTTTTAATTTGAAGTTGGTTCATAATATCTTAAATTTTTAAGCTCAATTTTTGAATTGATTCATATTTTTTTATTCTTGAATTTTAAAAATCTTTTCAAATTTTTTTATGTTTTATCAACTTAGCTTTATTAGATGCTTAATATGCAAAGCTTCCCATGCATTCTTTTATATTGTTATGTTAGCAATATAGAAAAAAAATGAAATATCCAATGTAAATTGAATAGTGAATAGAGTTTGATTGTCTTTCTCTGTGTTAGTTTTAAATCAAATTTGTTGATAGAATCTCAAAAGTATTCTAATCTACAAGTGCAACATATTTTATATCCACTAATTACTAAAGATCTTTGGACAATAATAGGAACTTCATTTTCATGCTCAGATATTCATAAGTTTTCTTATAAAATAAGAGAAACTATAATGGAAAGCTACCTCCATTAGCCATTTTAATAAAATAATTGGTGAGAACTATTTGAAATAAGCCACACCTAGACAGAAAATGGGTGACAAAAGAAATGTCAATAGTTCAGTTGATAGAGCATTTCAATAAGAAATGGAAGGTCCTAGTTGGTCCATATTAGTTCCAAGCACCTACAATGTGGTTTAATGGTGGGGAGTGGGAGGGGGGGGGGTTGTGGTGTTGGAAATAAGCCACACCCGAAGTAAAAAATGGGCTAGTCAAATAAAAGCTAATAGTTTAGTTGGTAGGGCACTCAAACTACAAATGGAAGGTCCTACATTTGACTCCTAATAGATCCATATAAACTATAATTCAACAAAAAACTATTACCTTAATTACTACCTATTTAATAAAAATCCTACAAATTACTCTAATATCAATTTAAAGAAATATTAACACCACTAACACCATATTAAAATAAATTAACAATAAACTTAATTTGCAAAAAAATAGATTATTAACAATTATAGATCATTGTCTAAAATTGAACAATCAGCAGAGGCAAGAAAAAAACAACTATATTAATTATGAATTAAGTGTCTTATTGAAAGATTTTTCTGAAATATATAATAGCCTTTTACAATGCAAACTGTAGCTATAGAAAAAAGAATGTATATCCTATCCAATTACATGCAGAAAAGTTATTACAAATAATATATATAAACGAAGGAAAAATAAATAAAAAACAATGTTGCATGCAAATGGTAATTGCATAGGCAACATTATCTCCTCTATACATGACTTAAAAAAATATTAAAGACCAATTGCTAATTAAAAAATGATCAAAGATCATGCGCCTTCAGTTTCAACCTCCCCTAAACAATAAAGCACAAAATGATCCTTAGCCGACAATCTATCCCAAAAGAAGCAAATTGTTGAGCAATAGCTCCAGTGAAAGATTGAAAAACACCATATAAAGCAGGCGAGAATGTAAGACATCCTCATGGATTTTGAGGACTCCCTCTCATGATTTATAGCATCTGAGTAATTATTAAATTTATCTTGATATCTAATAACTCATCACGGACTAAGAATGAGAACAACCACCCACATGAGAAATAATAGAAGCTGGGGAATAGATGGAATCGGACATTAATGGGATATGTGAAACCTAAAAAATAATGTGTTGAATATCAAAATAATGGAACCAAGGAGATTTCTTTTGAGAATAAATTATAATCATACGAGTTTTCTCATCACCCGACAAGAGAGGAATGCTCTCACTCAATCTGGGGTCTAGAAAGTAGTAACAATATAGGTTGGATATTAGAACTCAACATAATGAACTGGATCGATTGAGACTACGCCCAACACTTCAAAGATCTGGGTAACAATGACCTGAGAATGTTAGCTGCCGCGATCAATATAAACCTAAAGAAATAGATGAGAAAAGTAGTGTTAAATTGTAAGTTTTCAATGGTCATTATTGGTGTGGTGTAATGGTTTAAATATAGTTTTTTTATTTTTATTATCAAAATTTAAATTTTCTTGAAGTATTATTGTTGAGTGTTTATGTTGATGATGAGGTCTCCTATTTATGACCTCATTCTGATCAGAAGTATTTACCTCTCTTACAAAAAAAAAAAAGACTTGATGAGCAAATTGTTCTAGACTACTATTATTATATCATTGTTACTCAATCTTTGAGGGGGGTCTTCATTAGCCTTGCCCTTGATCTAGATTTGTTCGAGTATTGTAATTTCTCTCACACAAAGACCATGATTATTAAATTATCACAATCATTAAAGAAGAAAGAAATTATTAAATACAATGTTCTAAATTAATGTTAGAGATAAGAATAAACATGAAAAATATTTTATATTTATTAGTGAGTTTTGTAAAGTGACAAGTCAACACAAGATCTAAGATGATCTAGAATTGTCTCAACCTCTATATAATGAGACATCATGTAATGCATCAAAGAATTAAGAGTGATCAAGTGATATGAAAATGCAACATTCAATATTTATGGATTTGAAATGTATTATGTTCATAATGAATAGAATTGAAGAGTATTTGATCTAGCATTTTATGTTTGTATTTGCAAATTTTCTTATTCATCCATGTCCATCCAACACCTACAAGTGGTATCAGAGCCAAGATAAGAGAACGTTGAGTAAAAGAAGAGTGGGTTAAGAGAAGATCAATATTGTTGTTTCTTTGTTTTCATTGATTGGAGAATCATAAGAGAGGAAGTAGACCATGGAAGAGGCGCAACCAAAGGAAATATAATTGCAGATCAGCTCGCTAGAGATAAGATGGAGCTACAGTTGTCGAGGTCCGCAACTCCAAATGATAGGTCACTAGAAGGCATATCGAATGAAAAGATCGATAGAGCTTGGAGATAGCTTTTGCTATCCACCAAGTGTAAGGAAATTAGAGTAGTGGAAACAATTTCCTATGCCAATCTTGAGAAGAAATTATGCAAAATTTAAAAACTTGATCAAGCAGTTATAGAAAATCAGCACATTCAAAACATGAAATAAATAGTGAAACACAAAACACCAGATATACGTGGGGAAAACCCTTTCGGGTGAAAAACCCCACACTCCAAAGCCTGCTCAATGTATTCCAAATCCAAAACCAAGATTACATACACTTGCAAAGAAAGTCTTTCATAGGAGTATCGCCAATTAACAACTTTGGAAGAATTTCGGTAGCATTCCAGTAGCATAACAATACCTACAAACTCAATATATAAAACTACTCTTCAAGCCTTCAATTTATAGACCTCCAGTAATACAAGAAACCACCAATGGTTTACAAAACCATGTGCTTGGCTTCTCCAGCAAGATTCGAGTCTAAACTAAGCTCTCACGTCCAAAATGAAATCCCCTATTTTTGAACCTTACAGATGTCATAAAAACTGTCATAATATGCCTAAAAATAGGCCTTTCATAATATACCACTATGTGGACACCTTATGACACCTAATAAACCAATTTTCAAAGCACCAACAATGTGTAACAACTATAGGAAAATATTAAATGAAAATAACTATTATGGGAAATATGTAGCAAGGTTGAGACACCTCATTTCCCAACATTCTCCCACTTGTCAAATACCTTCCAAGGGCCAAGGGAAAAACACCATCATGGATCAATTTCTAGGGGCCAAAAGGCCCATAGACTCAGAACACCACCTAAATTTTGTTGTGCTCATGGGCTTAGTTAATGCATCTGCAACATTCGCCACTGTCTCTACTTTTTTCCAGTTTCACCTTGCCATCATCGACCATATCTCTCATGAAGTGATACTAAAAATCAATGTGTTTGGTCCTAGCATGAAAAGTCGAGTTCCTCGCAAGGAAGATTGCACTCTGACTGTCACAATAAACTGTAACTGCACCCTATTTCAATCCAATATCTGAACACAAACGCTTTAGCCAAATGGCTTCTTTACAAGCATGAGTAGTTGCCATATACTCTGCGTCAGTAGTGGACAAAGCAACCATAGTTTGTCGCTTGCTCATCCAACTAATTGCATCACCATTGAGAGTAAACACATATGCACTGGTGGACCTTCTGCTATTGACATCACTAGCCCAATCTAAATCCACAAAACCATGAATACTCAGGGAATGTTGATCTCATGTACCATGAAAACATAGAGTACTCTGTTGTACCCCACAAATATCTGAAGACCCTCTTAACTACATCCCAATGCACTCTTCTAGGATTAGACATAAAATGAGAAAGAACTCCCACTGCTTGGGAAATGTATGGTCTTGTATAGACCATAGCATACATTAAGCTTCCTACTGCACTCTGGTAAGACACTTTGCTCATGTCTTCCATCTCTGATGGGGATGTTGGACATTATGAAATAAAGCTCGCTTCATTCCCAATCCAATAGGAACACAAAGTGGTTTACAATCCTGCATGTTTAACCTTTGCAAAACTGAACAAACATACTTACCCTAGCTAAGCCATAGCTTTCTGTTCTCATGATTTCTTCTAATCTCCATCCCAAGTATGTGTTTTACTGTACAAATATCTTTCATTTCAAATTTCACAGAGAGTTGAGATTTCAATTCTGCAATCAAACCTTTGTCTTTCCCAATAAACAACATGTCATCAACATATAAAGCAATTACCAAGAAATAATCACCATCAGATTTAGACCTCACAAATCCCAAACTCAATACATATGTATCAAACTTTTGGTACCACATCCTAGGACTTTGTTTAAGGCCATACAAAGATTTCTTTAACTTACATACCAACTTTCTTTTACCTTTTATCACGTAGTGCTATGGCTGTGTCATATAAATTTCTTCCTCCAAATCACCATGAAAGAACACAATTTTCACATCCATTTGTTCCACCTCTAGATCATAAGTTGCTACAATAGATAATAAAAGCTGAATGGATGTCATTTTAGCAACAGGAGAAAAAATCTCACCATAGTCAATACCCTCAACCTGAGAGTATCCCTTCACAACTAACTATGCCTTATACTTTTCAACATTTCCATTTGAACCAATCTTTTTCTTAAACACCCATTTACATCCAATAGATTTTTGACCTTCGGGCAATGGTACAAGGTCCCATGTTTCATTCCTTTTAAGAGTTGTCATCTCTTCATCCATGGCTAATTTCTAGAAATCTACATCATTCATATCCAATGCCTCTTGCACAGATCTTGATTCATACACGTTAGTACTCAAAGACAATATACACTTCAAATCATCAGGTGAATACACATACCTTTGAGGTGGTTTCCTTTTCCTTGTAGACCTTCGAATAAGCTGAGGTGGAGGTTCTTCCACTTCTTCCTCCTGTTCAAAGCTTGATGAGCTCTCCTCAACTTCTTATCTATTTTGGGGTATCATTTCAACTTCCTCAGGCATAGAAGGAATTTGAACCACAACCTTTTCCTGCTCAATTTCTTTATGTTGTTCTGGCTAAAAATTAAAAGGAGAAGATTTAGTCTCTCTAAAAATAACACTTCTGGAATAAATTACCTTTTGTGCAATAGGACCCCAAAGTTTGTATCCTTTCACACCATAGCTGTAGCCGATGAAGATACATTTGACATCCTTAGAGTTCAATTTTTTTCTCTTCTCCCTAGGCACATGTGCATATTCCTCACAACTAAAAACTCTCAGATGTCTAAGTGAAGGCTTTTTCCCCAACCATGCCTCCATTGGCATTTTATCAACAAGTGTTGATGTAGGAGATCTATTTATCAAATAACAAGCAGTAGCAACAGCTTCAACCCAAAAATTTTGTTCTAGATCAGCTCCACTCAACATACTCCTATCCTTCTCCATCAACATTCTGTTCATTCTTTCTACAACTCCATTCTGTTGTGGAGAATATGGAGTTATCTTTTGTCTTTTAATCTCACAATCTGTACATAATTTGTCAAAGTCTGTAGAACAATACTCACTGCCATTTTTTAGTTCTCAAACATTTAATTTTCTTTCCATTCTGAGTTTCTACCATAGCCTTGAACTCCTTAAAATGACTGAAAACTTCAAATTTACTCTATAAAAAATATACCCATGTTCTCCTACTGAAATCATCAATAAAAGTAACATAGTAAATTGATTTACCAAAAGAAGAAACATTAACATGACCAAATACATCAAAGTGAATCAGATCCAAGATACATGAAGACTTATGAGAAGACGAGTAAAACTAAACGCAGTTCTGTTTACCATAAATACAGTGTTCACATAAATCAAACTCTAGATTGCAATCATTCAACCCCTCAATGAGGTTCTTATTTTTCAGGGCTTTTAAACCCTTCTCTCCAATGTGACCAAGCCTTTGGTGCCATAACATGGTCTTCTCTATAAGAAACTTTGATTTAGTAGACAAAGCACCCTTGGGTACCCAAAATCCATGACCATCCGCAGAAGAGGAAACCTTCTCTTTTTTTAGCGAAGTAGTTTCTAGTTTAATCTTATCAGAAGTGCTATTGTACTCAACTGTGCATGCATCGAGCTAGTTCAATGTACCCAATCTGCTTCCTCTTGCTATCACCATAGCACCTCTCACCATTTTCACACCTGCTTCAGAAAATTGTACATGCTCACCCACATCTATTAGCTTGCTAATAGATAATAAATTTCTTGTTAGTCCTGGGATATGCAATACACCATCAAATCATCTAACTCTACCATCATTAAATTTCACAAGAATACTACCACGACCAACAATATCAAGGAAAGAATCATCACCCAAATACACCTTACAACCGTCATAATTTTCATACTTACTAAACCAGTTTTTGTTAGGATTCATGTGGAAAGATGCACTTGAGTCTATCAACCATACATTATCACCTGTACAAGTGGCCAAGGCTACAATAAAGGCATCTCCATCTTCCTTTTCAGACTCAGAATTAGAATCTTGCTTCTTCTTTTTCTTCTCCTCTTTACATTCCTTTCAGAAGTTTTCGAGTTTTCCATAGTTCCAGCATATTACCTTGGACTTACTAGGAGATTTTGATCTCCCCTTATTTTTGGACTTAGAACGACCACATAGCTTCTCATCTTTGCCTCATTCTTTTTGTCTTCCTCGAACACTCAAAGCCTCTTTGGCATTCAGAGAGACCTTCCTTCTCATCTCTTCGGAGAGTAGAGTACCAACAACATCCTCCATCTTCAAAATGACAAAAGTGCTCCCAATGGCCATGAGAAGGTTGTCCCATGAGTCTGGCAATGAACATAGCAAATTTTGGCACCTTTCTTCTTCATCCATCTTAACCCCAACTAAGGTCAACTGAGTCACCAGCATATTGTATGTTTCGAGATGCTTAGAAATTCACCCACCTTCTTCCATTCTCAAGGAATACAACTTCTTCCTTAGGAAAATCTTATTTACTAGAGATTTGGCTTGGTATATCTCACCCAACTTCTTCCAAAGATCCTTCAAAGTGGGTTCTTCATGGAAATTTATCAGGATTGAATCTGCAAGACACAATTTAATGAGACCTTTAGCTTTTCTATCCATTACATCATATTTTGTAGCCAAAGCTATATCTATAGGCCTCTGGACATTTGCATCCACTGCATCCCATAGATCCCAATCAATCAACAGATCTTCCATTTTTAGCTTCCACATTTCAAAGTTCGTACCGGAAAACTTCTCTACCTCAATCCTCCCAGCTATGCTTTCCATTCAAAAAATATATCTGCAACAAGATCACGGAGTATCCTTTGCACAAGCTCCCACTCAAAACCTTGATTAGCTCAAAAAACCCAACAAACCCACAATTGAAACCAAAGGTGATCAAGCTTTGATACCACTAGTAAGGAAATTAGAGTAGTGGAAACAATTTCCTATGCCAATCTTGAGAAGAGATTATGCAAAACTTAAATCTTGATCAAGCAGTTACAAAAAATTAGCACATTCAATACATGAAATAAACAGTGAAACACAAAACACTAGATATACATGGGGAAAACCCTTTCGGGTGAAAAACCCCACTCCAAAGCTTGCTCAATGTATTCCAAATCCAAAACCAAGATTACATACACTTGTAGAGCAAGTCTTTTATAGGAGTATCACCAGTTAGCAACTCTAGAAGAATTTCGATAGCATTCCAGTAGCATAACAATACTTGCAAAATCAATATATAAAACTACTCTTCAAGCCTTCAATTTATAGACCTCCAGCAATACAAGAAACCACCAATGGTTTACAAAACCATGTGCTTGGCTTCTCCAGCAAGATTCGAGTCTAAAATAAGCTCTCACGTCCAAAATGAAATCCCCTATTTTTGACCCTTACAGATGTCATAAAAACTATCATAATATGCCTAAAAATAGGCCTTTCATAATATACCACTATGTGGGAACCTTATGACACCTAATAAACCAATTTTCAAAGCACCAACAATGTGTAACAGCTGTAGGAAAATATTAAATGAAAATAACTATTATGGGAAATATGCAGCAAGGTTGAGATGCCTCATTTCCCAACACCAAGGAGATTAATACAGAGTTTTGATCACCCTCAAGGAATTCATAGATTTTGGATAGATCACACATTTCCCCAGAGAAGAAAAGTCATTGGAGGGATCACCAACCAAGAAAGTGAGAAAATTAAAAGGAATATGCCACTGACAAGCAAAAGAGAAATCACTTAGTCAATGGGAAAAGGAGACTGTTGTCATTGTAAAGGAGATTGTTGCCATTAAAAGAAGATCATAGCTATTTAAGAAGAGATTGTTAAGACAGAGAGAGGGACTGTTTTGAAGCCGCTAAGTGAGCCACTGCTTAATGTAATCAGAGCCGCCAAGTTAAATCATAAGGAGTCATAGTTTTCTTAAGAGAAGAACTGTAGAGCAAAAGGTGAATGATCATTGTAAAATAACAAAACCCAATGATTATTGAATCGCAAAAACAAGAGGGATCTCTCTATAAAGGAAATGTCATGGATCAAGGGACTACTAATCAAGATATCACAGTTATTTAATAGAGATGTTGTTGTTAAGATAAGGGACACCATAGGTGTTGAATAATTACAGTTCATAGTTTTTATAAAGAACACCAAAGTTGTCGCGAGTCACCACTTTCCAAGCCATCCCCGCCCAAAGAAGGGATTACAAGTTTTTTCAATGTAAAGGAATCACTATTTTAGTTTTTAGGTTAAGTCAAAAATTGCTAGCTACAGTCAAGAGGTTCACAGCCAAAGAGAATAAAGGAGATCACTACATTATTATTACAAGCTGCCATTATTATGGAAAACTTGAAGGCAGATTTGGAGTTCGTAAAACATCCAAAAGAGATAATGGACAAGTTGAAGGTAGATTTGAGGTGATAGATGTCAAAAAAGAGAAGCCACAGTAAGAAGTCATCCAAGTCTGCAGCGATCAAAAGCTAAAGCCATCATTGTTTACAAAGATCATAGTATAATCGCTGAAAAGAAGTTTCTAGTCACTGCCCAACTCAGTTATAGATCATTGGCTTGCAAGCCATAGTCAAAGATTAAATTCACCAAAGCAAAGTTGAAATCATTGTTTTGAAGCAAAGAGGAGATCGCAGCTGAACACACATGAAGCTACCGAAGAAAAAGAATAAATCTTTGTAGCGGAATCACAGTGAAAGTAAAGGTAAGGCGATTTATTGTTGAATTTAATGATAGCAGAATAAACAAAAGAAAAGGATTGCAGAAAATAAAATGAATGAACAATAACACACACAAGAACACAAAGATTTTTATAGTGGTTTGTCTTATAGACTACATAATAATCTCTTTTATTAATTCTCAATACAATAAATAATATTCAAGTAGCAACAACTTTTATAATTTAGTCTCATCTCCAAACTGGAAAAATCCACAAAAACGGTCAACTTCTAAATTAGTAAATACATGCTAAAAAGAAGTCAGTTACAAAAAAGACATCCATTTTGAGTGTGAGAGAAACTATTGTTATAATTAGAATATTTGGGCTTCATTGAATCCAACAATCTCCCACTTGAAGATCAAATATTGCTTAAGATAGCTGCTAAGAGATAGCCCCCACTGTAGGCATTTACATCAACCCCAACGAAGATTTTAGTTGTGCTAGATTTTGTTCAAGAACACTTTGGATGAGTCTCCTTCAAAAAACATTAGATTTAATAACCTCCATGGATTTTAAGCTTTCCATTTCCTCCTCTACAGCCAAAATCAAATCTGGACCTCCACCATGGCCCCAATCCAAAAGCTTTTATGTACACCACTAGTACTCTTGAAGGGTCTCCCCTTTCCATGCAAACACAACTACACTGTTATATCCACCACCATATGTAGTAGCATCAAGGTTGCTTCAATAACTGTACCTATCACCAGTACCAATAGGCTCCATGTAAACATCAATGACATTACCAAACTCTATCTCAAACAATGATTTTTTGTATTTCCTGCAGAAGCATTTGCACTACCTACACTCAATGCATTCCATTATGCCTCTACTTTTGCAATCTTCATCAATAAATCATCTCTCTTTTTCTTCTTGAAATCCAATTTCCTCAAAAGTCTTATTCTCAACCTTTTTGAAATCTTCTAGCATGTCAAAATCCTCACCTCCCAAATCCTGTGGGGCCCTTTCCCACACATACCTCGCCTGGGTAGTGCTCGGAGAATTAGGATCAACATCACAAATAAGAACTTCAGTGGTCAAATAGACAAGAGCATCATCCATTTCCATCCTTAATGCTTCATTTCTTTTCTTTCCAAAAAATTCACTCTTTTGCAAATTTTTCTTTTTCTTTTTCCATACAAAAAATTTGTTCTCTGAACATCAAAATATCTTCCTTTAGGATCGCAACTTTGTTGTTCAGGTAATCCTCTTGATTCTCGGCCTTTTTATCAAGTTCATCTTCACTCACCTGGTTCCAGACTGCATCCTCCTCATCTTAGAAGGAAAACTCCATAGTCTCTCCTTGTTTAACCAATGATTGCTTCAAACCCTCTTTGTTATCTTCTTTCTCTTTGCCAATGGTAGCCACAATTGCATCAAGAGTCAAGAAGGAAACAAACCAAGCATCCTCCTCCTCTTCAGCTGAATCCTTCTCATTTTTCCAGCTATCCCACAATGAATAAGGTGTCTTGATTCAGGTTGCACTTGCACATTACTTTCTACTGAATCTAAACTTCCAATAAATTCTTCAATATTAGAATCAACTTCATCATCATCTGAAACTCCCACTTCAGCTTGTCTCTTCACTATATATAAAAGTTCCCAGCTCTAGGATGAAACACCCAATCATTTTCCATCTCTATTCAATACTTCTCCATGACTAATACCAATTGTTGAATTTAATGACAGCAGAATAAACAAAAGAAAAAGATTGCAAAAAATAAAATGAATGAACAATAGCACGCACAAACAAGAACATGGGATTTTTATAGTGGTTCGTCTTATAGATTACATCCACTTTCAATAGGGGAAACTCTTTTATTAATTCTCAATACAATAAATAATATTCAAGTAGTAGCAACTTTTAAAATTTAGTCTTATCTCCAAAATGGAAAAATCCACCAAAACGGTCAACTTCTAAATTAGCAAATATATGCCAAAAAAAAGTCAGTTACAAAAAAGGCATCTGTTTCGAGTGTGATAGAAACTACCGTTATAATTAGAATATTTGGGCTTCACCGATCCCAACAATTATGTCATTTATTCAATGGAAAAAGTTGGTAAAAGAGTAAAGAAAGAAAAGAAAAAAATGGACTATGAAAGATCGAAATTGTTAAGATATTTAAAAAAGGTTTTAATATTAAAAATTGAACAATTGTTCAAAATTTATGATCTTGAAGAAAAAATGGATAAAATTAAAGAAAAAAATGAAGAGTTAGAAGAAATATTAAAGCTATTTGATGAGACCAAAGAAAAGTTAAAGAGACTATAAGAGGAAAATAGTTTACTAAAGAAGGAAATGTCAAAATTGAAAGAAAGGAGTGATCAATTAGTAGTATGCAACAGATGTTTAAGGTCAAAACCATTGATATGTGATGTTTCATGTGCATTTGAAGATTTGTGTTCTTCCATTGATAAATCAATTGGTTTTTTTCATATATTTGAAGTTGTTTATTTATAATGAATGTAAAGATAAAGATGGTAATGTGTTTGTAAATCTTGTTAGTTGTAATGAGAAAAATATTGGTTTCAAATTCATGAAAGAATGGGATATAAAGGTCATGGATTATGAAAGTATGAGTGAGGAATCAAAGAGCCTATTGGGCTAGTTATGAGGTCAAAATATGAAGACCTTGTATATATCACAAGTAAGGGAAATGGTGTTACAGGTTCAAGTAAGTTTGTTCAAGGATTTGTTGCAATATGAAGGTGTTGTCATTGATGTCAATTGGTTGTTGTTATTGATGTCAACTATGTGTATGGAAGTTGGTTATTGGTTGTATGTGTTGAGGATATTGAGAAAATTGTATTAAAGAAGGTTTGCAAGTTGTGCATGCATAGTTGAGATATTGAAGAAGTGTTATGAGTACATGAAGTTATCATTATGTTGCTATGTTTGGATGTGTGTTAGAGTGAAGTATGTTCTATGATGATGTCTCTGGTACTTGAACTCTGAGTGTTTTTTATAAAATTTAATAAATAGAGAAAATAGTGTTATGTAGGTATTCAATGTATCCTATGAGATGTGCTCCGCATTTCTTCTAGGTTGATGATATGCTTGTGTGAATATGAGGTATTTTTCATGATTTTTGGTAGTTTCTCTATCCATAATTTGGGCTTCTAGATCATCGTACAATGCAAGATATTTTCACTAGTATGTGAATTGTGCATTTCAGTGTGTCTAGCTGTGGTCTGGGAGAAATGTATTTTCTCTACATTTCTTCGTATTTTGGTTTTAGGACTTGTGGTTCTGAGAATATGTTGATAAGATTTCTCTCTTTCTTGGTTCAAGAGGATTTGAGATTTAGTATTGTTGTTGATGATTTTTTGAGCTACAGTGTATTTTAATGGTTGACAGGGTTATTCAAATGTACAAAATATTCATACTCTTCAGGTGAAGTTTGTTGTGAAGCTTCTAGGTGAATTTTCAAGTGTTTATTACTTACTCCAAATCATGTTCAAGTGAATTTTGTTATCCATAAATATTGGACTGAGTTAAGGATGCATGCGCTTAATTGTTTTATGTGTTTTGCATGGTGTTGGCCAACCTTGTGTTAAACACTACTTGCAAAGTTCATGGAAGCATGTTGAGGCATGTTGGGACTCATTTAGGTCCTCACTAAGAATTTTTTTTGGTCGCCCTCATTGTCTTCCACCATAGGAATGCTTTGGCATCGACCTAATTTGAATTTGTAAATGCAAATTGTGTATGTCCAACCTTGGAAGGGTTTCAAGGTTGAATACGGTATAAGTATGGGTTGAAGTGTTTGTGAATGATATAGAGAGATGCAATATAGTGATGTGTGATGTGATTTCGAGTAGATCAGTGTGAAATTCAAGTGTTGAGTTACCTAAGGTAGTGAGTCGATGGTATAATCTATCTTCCAAGCATTTCTATAAGAGTGTGAGCAAATTGTGGTGGAATCTCTGTTATATTGTAATAGTTTTATCTCTATAACAATTCTCTTCTATCTTCTTTGTAATTATATGGTAGTGAGCTCAGGCAATGATCCCTCATTGGATAGTGTGTCATGTTTTGGTAGTAAGCCTTTTTGAAAATGATCCTTTGTATTTGGTTTTGGAATTCTTTATATTATGAGCTAATCCTCACTATGGTTTTTCCCTCATTGGATTTTCCACGTAAATCTTCTATTTTTGTGTGTATGATATTGTTGCTTTTAGTTTTTTTTTCTTCATTCAATGATTAATCACATTAGCAGAGTAAGGGTTTTGTGAATGCTTATTGATCTAACTTCTAGTGAGAGTTTTAAAGGTTAAAGTTACTACAACTGATTCCCCCCATCTTAGTTGTCTTGTTCAATAGGAATGTATTATGTGTAGTATTCTCATTGTAATATGAAAGGACATGCAAAGGATATGTGTTGGGATATTAAGCCTTGTACCATATGTGGATTGAACTAGAATTGTTGTGAAAATAGATTGGAAGAATGAATCTATGATAGGATGCAAAAAGCCACCACAACTTCCCTTATTTTTTGTTGAGTTCAAAAATTACATGGGCCTAGTTTGGGATCAAAATAACCCTAAAATTTCCCTATAACCCCATTGAGTCATGGAGTTCATCGTTAAATACCATTAAAAAGGGAATGGCCTAAACAATGCATAAATCACAAGGCCTTACACTTGAAAGGGAAACAACAGACATTAGCAATATTGATCGACAGGGGTTGACATTCACTACAATTTCTAGAGTATGTGTACTAGTAGGTCTCTGCATACACCCTACCTTCACATTCAAAAGATATGCATGCATGCAACAAAGCCCATATTTTGCTCATCAAAAACAAGAAGAGGAGCACTTAAATGCACTATCATATCAATGCTCCTAAATTGAACACAATAAATAGCAAGCTTTCAAGGTTTGCTCCTTCCATCCATTCATTTGATAACTTATTTTCAAAAAAACACCTATAACTTTGTGTGTCTTTATATTATGTGTATTTTAAATAAAAATTTAATTCTTGTTTATTTATTCCATATATATTTGGTGGACTTAAAAGATCATTTAAACAACTATGAATTTACAATAGTTTTCTTTATTTAATCTATAAGATAATTTTTCAAATTGTAAGACAAGTAATCATTATTTCTCTTCTTTTCTACTAGGCTTGAGTTCTACAATATGATAATAACTTTGATGCACTATAAAAAATCTATTATTGTTTACTTCCAAAATTTTATACTTTACAAATTAGAATTTTGTAAGAAAATGTGATGAAATACAATTTTATAATTTCCCTCTTTTGTAGTTTATTTCAAACTAACTATCGTCCTTCTAAGTTGCACAAATTTGACATTAATATCTACAATTTTTTTATCAATGGATGAGTTGTTATATTTCCACAAGGAAATGTCAAAAATATCTCTATTGCCCATTCTTTATTTTCAGTTAAATGATATTGTTTTAAAAATCATTGCTTCTTTAATATTAAAATTTGATGTATCCATTCTTCACTCAATATGGTTCATTTGCAATATCATATGCACATATATACAAATAAATAAGTTATATTCAAATTTATAAAAGAAAAATTGTTATATTTTATACTTTAAATTTATAATATATTAATTTAATGTTTTGAATGTATACTCAATATTATTCAACTCCAAACATTATAATAATATATATCATCATTAATAAGTACTTTTATTACATCTTCCTACACAAAACAAACAATTATTTTAAATTGATTTTCTCCTTAGTTCAAAGCATTTCATAGTTACATTCTACTATATTTACTGTCAAATACTAAACTCTATCCATACAAATTCTAAATTAACAAAAAAACCATCTGCATACCCATTGCATACCAAGGTGTGATTGCTAGTATATTTTTATGATTAAATATATCATCATCATATTCAAATTATAATATTAATTAACATATTATTGATCACAATACATTTATAATATTAAAATATTAAATATAATCATTTTAATAGATTTATTTTCTAAACTTTTTTGAAATTAATTATTCACTTTTTAAAAATAAAATAAAAAACAAATTAAATATTAATCAAACATTCTATTTATTTTATTTGTTTTTTTATTTTTGGATAAAAGATTATAGGTCTAAATTTTTTGTATTAACAAAATAGTTGAAATACATTTTCATAAGTACAAATATACATAAAAGAGGGGAATATGATCGTCCCTCTAATTAGAAAAACTTGAATTTTTTTTTTTTTAATTTTAGCCAATAGGCTATTATACATGGGGGAACCCCACCAGGATTTCCCCCAGTCTGACGCCACCAGAGAAATTCTGGTGGGGTTCCCCCCACATAACAGCACAACTTCTAGTGAAACTTTTTAATGGCATGGAAGAAACCCCCAACACGTTAGCGCATAAAAATATAAAATCAAGAGACAAGGGTTGATCGATGATCTGATATGACCATTACCTATTGTACGTTTGGTGCCTCGCTGATTAATAAATTACCTTCACCCATAGTTAAAATGGAAGACGTCAAAACTGCCAGCACATTTCCCACTTTATCAATTGATTTCACAAGCATTGCCTCCAGTCGGATTAAATTTTCCAGCGTATAGTTTGAAAATGTTTTGATATTTATTATTAGTTGTGGTCGCTATCTTTATTTAGATCAATTGCCAAAAAAATTGATTGAAAATTTATTTTTGTATTTTAATATTTTATTTCTTTTTTAGAAAATAAGAAATATTTTTTATCGAAATCAATTGAGTTTTCAAAAGTAAGAATAATTTAGAACTTGTTACATTTTATATTTAGTATAATATTATATTATCAATTTTAAGAAGTAATCATGACATCATGGGAAACTCCAGTATATAAAATAATAATCAAGGCAATAAAAAAATTAATGTAAATCATGAGTGTTAATTGTTATTTTAGCAATAGCGGTTAACATGATTATAATAATAGGAATAGTCTTAAATGAAATATTAGTAGTTTATTTAAATGATGTTATCATTTTAAAGTATAAACATTGATGGGATATCCCTAAAGATAATGTTGGCCAATGATCAGTTAACAATAGTGTATTATTTTGTTCAAAATTAGATTTAATCTTAATAATATTATTATTCTTTTTTATTTAATGATAAAACAACTGCATTGTTAAATATTCAAGAAAATTTAGATGAAGATGAAGAATCAGATGAAGAAGATGATGATGGCGGGTGGACTCATGCTATTGGGGTCTGCCCTGTTTGTGGTGGACTAGTATCAGGGTTTGTTGGTGGTTGGCTGGAGGATTTGGCTGTCTGCAGATGCCCTTCTTTCTTCCTGGGGTTGGTTGTGCATCCGTGGGGGGTCTGGTCTTTGGTTGAGGCCAGATTTGTGCCTGGCAACAGTATTCTTGTGGAGGGTCATGTTCCTTCTTCCGAGGGTTGGCCTCTTTCTCCCCTTTGGTGGGTGGACCTTCCCCCTTTGTTGGTGAAGGCAGTTTCAGGATGGACTGGCTTCTTTTCTTATCTCAGGCCCCTTCTTTCTTATGATTTTATTTTTTTGCTTGGGTGCTTGGAGGCTTCCTATTTTTCTGTGGGACTTTGTGGCAGATGGCATTGCCCTGATAGGATGAGCTTCATAACTATGTATTTTAGGGCTTCTATTGCCTTTGCTTGTTCTCAGTCTGTTTCATAGATTTTTGGTAGTTTCTCAGCCCCTTCTTGGCCCCTATTCTCATTTGGTTTCCTTTTACTGCTTGGGGGTTTCGTTTCTTGTGTTTTTTCTATTGGGATATCTAGTGGCTGTTTCAACCCTGACTGGGAGAGCTCTTTGTTTGCTTCAGCTTTAGCTCTGTCCCTTTGGCAGGACTATGCTGGTTTCTTTGTTTCTTTATTGGGAGAGGTGCTTCTGCCATGGAGTCCTTTGAGGCCTCTTTGGGGTGCTTTCTTTTTTAGGATGGGGTCTGTGTGTCTTTGTTTATTTCTTCTGACCTCTGGGTTTTGTTGCAGTGGGGGTTTATCTGTCCCTCGCCTTCTTGATTCCATGGCTTTGCTTTTCAAGCCACTTTCGGTGCATCCTTGGGTTATTCTGGTCTTTCCTATGGAGGTGGTCCCATCTTCTATTGAGGGGGAGATGGATGTGGCTGGAAGTGACTGTTCTCCTATAGAGGTGGAGTGGGATGCGGCTTGTTGTGCTTGGAAAAGCTATTGGGGGGCTATTGAAGCCCTATTTTATGGTGGTTTGGGTTTTGTTGGGAACCTACATGTTGCGCTCTTTTCTTTATCTTCTATGGAGGTGGAGATATTGATTTGGAAGTAGATCTTTGAGACTTTCAACCCCACAATCATTGACAGTTGCATCTACAAGAAGCTGCCCGGTTTTCTTTTCTACAGAGGTGGAAAGAACAAACGACTTTTGAAGGATACTGTTGGAGCTTTATGCTTTTGTGTTTACCTTTCCTATAATTTTGGAAGGGGTGCTTTGCTGGACTCTGCTACTTCTACTGGTGGAGCTTTGATCATGATTTGTACTGTGAAAAGTTGTATTGGGTTTAAGGTCCCTGTCAAAACCTTATGTTATGGGCTGATGGTCTTGTCTATAACAATGGAGTGTAGTGGGTTGTTGGGCCCATCAAAACCAATGAAGTCAAGATTCAAGTGATTTCTTGATGCTCTTCTTGGCAACCTGCTGGCTTTTGGCTGGTTGTTATTTTGCTGTGTCCCTGGTTTGCTGTTGGTTGTATTTTAGTTTATCCTTTGTGCAGCTTGTTCATCTTGGTGTGGGTCTGGGACCCCTGTAAGTCTTGATGGTTTCGGGTCCATTCAAAACCTGTTGCACATGGTTTCGGGTCCATTCAAAACCCTTTTCCCCCATCTATCAAAAACATTTACATAATGCATTTAAAAGGGATTAACGAGGAGGCAATCTTGGAACCATTGATGGAAAGTACATAATTACCATTGAAGTAAAGATAGAGATTTTATCGCTTTAACTCTTTTAATAGCATAAACATAGAAATCAAATAACTATGAGTAAAAATGGTGTTGGAAATTAATAACTATGAGTAAATATGGTGTTGAAAATTAGTAACTATGATATTAATATTAATACTAATTTTGATAAAATGAATTAATTTTAAATGGAGGGTAACTCCATAATAATATTAATTACATCATGGAAATGATAATAACATCATTAAGGAGAATGAGGATATCATAAATGTTCAAATTGTGGAAATAATATTATTATTTCCCTTTGGAAAATAATCAGGAAAATATACAGCAAGGATCAAACAATAGTATTATTTCTCCGTGAGCAATCAATGATGATAATTATTAAAGGCTTATTTTTGAATTTAATTAATAGAAATTTATGGTAAATAAATAATAATGTTAATCTTTAGGTATGGGTGGTAATAGATTAGAGTGTGGCAAGTTTTTATACCGAGTCCAACCTAAAGTTAGAAACACTTGTTCTACATCTTAGGGTGTACGTGAAGGATATCCACACACCCACTCTCATTATCCTTCCTCCTCCTTCCCGAGTAGTACATCTGCAATGAAGTTGAATGAGGCACCAATTCAATGTGTATAGTTTACATCCCATGCTAATGCATGGATATCAACTATTAGTGGTTTTCATGTCGTGGTTTAAAATTTCAAAAAAAAAAATGGTTGTCTTTTCCCAATATGTAATATGGAGTTTGAGCAATTGACTACATCAATTCCTTGTGGGATTTGACTATGCCACTATTTCAATGCCTCATGGAGTTTGAGCAATTGACTACATCAATGCCTTGTGGGATTTGAATACGCCATTGTTTCTATATTTGAGAATTAAGCCTTTATGAATAGCAAAGGAAGGGCTAGCATCTTCAACACTGCTCGATCATAACATATTTGTTAATTGCATGGTTTATATATATATATATATATATATATATATATATATATATTGCAAAGGACGAATGAATTTTGATGACCTAGCCCCCATTTTGCTCCTAGCCACATGGGTGGGGACTCAGGAATGTGTGTCGTATTCCTTGGGTCAAACGGTCCTAGCCGAGAATCTAGAGGCATTGGATTTTTTCTTCCGTGTAGGATGGACAATAAAGGCACCACTGCCAAACCCTAGCCAAAGCCAGGTAGTTTCTTTATATTTAGCTATAGAGGTATTTTCTGGGGATTTAAGAAATTGAGCAATGTAGTTTAGTGGTAAGGTGGGTTTCACTTTCTAGAATTCTTCCCAACTCCAATTCCAGAGGCCCTGTTTTGATTCTCGTGAAGAACACGAAAATGCAGTGCAATGTGAGATGGGTTACCTTGTGTGAATTACCCAGGTTACACAAGTTCTATTCTTATGAAACATGTGTGAGAAATTTTGAAATAGAAGATAAATTAACCGTGGAATAGTCTCTCTAAATCAGAAGGGGCACAACTTATGCATCCCCTAACACAGTCTTAAATCCAACTCTAATAATAGACACCCTAATGCATACAAAATTATGGGTGTTACATGAATTGCATCCCTAAAAATAAATATTGTTAAGACCCCTGCTTGTAAGGAGTCTATCAATATGGAGCATAAGATAATTCCTTAGTGATTCGGTTTAGGTTCTATCAAATAAACTAAAATAATTTTTTTTTTTTTGTGATATAAATATTGTTAATAGTTTTCAAAAAATGTATTACTCACTTCCATCATATTGTATATTTAGTCGATAGGTTATTACGTGGGAGAACCCCATCGGGATCTCCTCCATTCTGATGTCGGTGTTTCCTTTCTTGTTTTTCCCAACATTCTCACTGAATCAGCACATTCCCCAAAACAGCAGTCGCGCACATTTCTTCTCCATGGATTTTGTTGCTAATAAAAAATACTGAAGTATATCAGCCTATCGGCATAAGCATTGCACCTCATTGGTGCAAGTGCTAGTTATATCTATCCTTCAATAAAAGGATCTCCAAGCTTTAACTTAAACATGTCGATATTGATCGGTATATACCAACCCATTAAATAAATAGTTTGGAATATCACACCAAATAAGTATTTAACAGAATATATAAATATTAAGCATAGCACATAAATAAAACTCTCTTATTGTAAATGTCCTTCAACGACAAGTAGTTTATCAGTTAAACAAAATACATGCAAGCGAACTCTCTAGTTCTCCCTCCCAGGCATTGTCTTCGCAGGATTCTTAAAACTGTTCTTAACCAAAACTTTCCATAGTGGCAAGGAAAAATGATTGTTGCGTACTCTCTTATTAGGTCATAAATGTGTACAATTATATGGTGTTATGAAAAAAATGTGTCTTTACAGGAGTTAAACCCGAACCGAGGCCTAAGTTCAGATTCAAAACATTGTTCGCGGCCGTCGAAGGAGAACAATGCATTGGGCTTTCATCTTTAATGTCTTCCCGTCGACCAAACCTAGCCGCTGGTTTATAACCAGCTTGTAATCCCTGATTTAGACATGTCGGGGAAGACATAATGGCGGGAACGATTAATGTGGGAGATTGGAGAACAGAAACTCCGGGTGCGATCGAGGCCATTATGCAGGAATAGTACGTATTGGAGAAAGCCAAACAGGGGAATCCATTTTGCATGGGATTCCCGTGGAAGCTGTTAACGGCCCAAGCCTTTTCTTCTTTTGGCTTCTGGGGCTCCTTCTTGTGGGCATTCTGGTGCCCACCCAAGGCCTGCGAGTTCTCGAACTTCAAGCAGAAGAATGGACACTCGAATTCCAAATTGTGTGCTGGGCACCTTGATTCATTCTCTTCCTCCGCACCTTCGACCTGTTGTCTGTTCACAACCTTGAGCAAACCCACCGCCTTCTGTGGTAGGACTTTGTCACTATTGTTGTCATACTCAATTTGCTCCCTCCACAGGTCGTTGTTACTTAAATCTTTGTAGCGTTGAAAGGAGTCCTGATAGGCATTGGTGAATTCTTCTTCCTTGGGGTTGAAGAGGAAACTCGTATATTTTCTCCTCTGTCGGGTAGACTCAATTACTTTGCTTAAAGTAGTTACTCAAACATAGACATTCCGAGTGCATAGATGCCTTATATTATTTCCCCTGCTAATTCTTAATAATTATCAAATATGTGTAAATGTAGGTCGTGACAAATTTGACGGTAATAATCTAGGCATTCAATAATCTATCAATACCTCCCAATTAGCGTCCAATGACAGCCATACCCCAAACATTCAGCTGGCATCAAATCTTATCGTGCGTCTTCCTCAACTAAAAATTTAGAAACCCCTCGGCCTTTGACAGTCGAGCTTGATAGATATTGGCTGCAACGGAACGGAAAGTTATCAATCCAAATTCGAAATATCAAGTTCGGATTTCACTATTTGGAAGGTTACTCCTTCTAAATGCCTACAGCATTACACTCCATCCCGGATAAGGCGTGATAAAAATATTGAGCGCCCAAATTAACACTGTAGATTTTGTAGCGTTATCATAACTTCATACCGTCTTAAAAACTCAAAAACTAAGTTTCATTGAATCTGTGAATAAAATCACTTCAAGGATCCCCGACAGCGGAAGATCTGATAATCGTATACCAGATATCCCGCAGTGCCGACTGTTCAAATGTTTCCATTAAAATACATATATGGATTTATATGCTAGTTTTACTCCATATGTTCCGACTGCTGAAATAGACTTCTTTATCTTTTAAATCAATGAAATATTAAATTATTAAAAAAAAAAATCAAAATAGATTTAGAATGAATTTAATAATAGTTATATTTCATAATATATTAAAAAAATTATTAATCATTTTACAAAAAACAAAAAAATATATAATAAATTTATAATAGTTATAATTCAACCCTCACTCAAAAAGATTATTAATCATTTTAGAATGAAACAAAAAAAATTATAAATATCAATTTAATATTAGATACATTTCAAAATTCACTAAAAAAAAATCATTTTAGAATTAAAAAAAAACATTTAAAATTAATTTAATATTAAATACATTTTAAAAATCACACCTAATTCTAATAAAAGCAAAAAATTTTTTTAAAAAAAATCAATTATATATAAACTATTTGAGCTTACACCTCATTTCATCTTACAGTAGGAAGAAATTTGTCACTCCACATTTCAGAAAGAAGAAGTATTGAGGTAGTAAATGTAAATTTTATTTCAAAAATTAATATCATTTTTTAAATAATGGAAATATTATTATTATTATTTAAATTTTAGGTCGTGACCAGTGTAATGGGTTGTGACTCATTACATAGGCTGTGAACCTCTATAATGGGCCTCGACCCATTACAAAGGCCTTAGAGCCTTTTCAAATTTGAATATTTTCTTATACATAAGTTTTCACAAATTGTGTTCTTTTAATATTTAATTAATAAAAGTAATTTCTGAAATTAATTAGTTTAAAAATGAAAAAAATAATAATACAAGCCTCTATAATAGACCACCATAAAAAAAATATTAAAACATTTTAATAATATTTTTTATTTCAATTTTTTTATTTTTTATTTTCAAATTCTTAAATATTTTCAATTCAAAAAAAAAACTTTCTATATACCATAAATTGAAATTTTTTTTAAGCTTACCTTCTCTTGGGGGATCTAATAAATCTATTGTCTCATAAAGGTATTAGTACTCTTGCATAGGCTGTTGATCCTAATACCACCAATTTTTGGCAACAAGGGTGGAAATCTGCTGGTAGGCTTGGTTTGATTGGTGTGGATTATGAAATTTGGACTGATTATGTTAATAGGCTTAAGTGGAGTCATGTCAGAATCAACAATGAGGAAGATCTTTTGGTTTGGTCTAAGAATTTTGCCCAAGGGTGTATAACGTCAGTTTGGGATATAAGACTTTGTTTCCTCCAAGGAACCATGATGTTGGTAGTAGGTGGTGGAAATGTATTTGGAAGATTCATGATCCTCATAAGACCAAAATTTTTATGTGGGTTGCACTCCAAAACAAAGTTTTGACTTGGGACGTGTTGCAAAAAAGAAGTTGGCAAGGTCCTGGACGTTGTTCTCTATGCTTGATGGATTTGGAATCTATTGACCACCTTTTAATCAATTGTCCTTACACTATCCAAGTTTGGTTTGATTTGCAAAGATTGATTGGTCAAAGGAATGTATGGGCTGGAAATACTCTATTGAATTGTTTTGAGAATTGGTATCATCATAGATTGCTACTTTAGGAATCCACCTTTTCTAGTTCCCTAGGGTATTTTGCTAACCAAAAATGCTACAATTTTTCAAAATAAGTTGATTCCTACCTTCCAATGCACTTCTCAGATTTAGTCCATTTTTGTACACTTTCAGACTATCCTGAAGGTGAATATTTTGAGAGCCATAACTCCTCCATTAATCAACAAATCTCATCCTTGGGGTTACTTTGATGGGGCAAGTGACATAATATTTTACAATCCAAATCATTATATCTCTTTTAGTGCTAGTTTGAGCTATGGTACAAATAATTTTGCAGAGATTATGGTTTTGAAACTTTTGTTCACTATGGCCAAGGACGGAAAGATGAATCAATTACAAGTTTTTAGTGATTCTAAGGTCATCATCAAATGGATAAAGGGGCTCTATCATATTGAAAATATCATCCTCATGCCTATTAAAGCTTTGGTTGATAGGCAAAGGCTTAGCTTTATCCATATATCCTTCACTCATGTTTATAGGGAATTCAATTTGGAGGCCAATACACTGTCAAAGGCGGGTTTACTTTTGACTGTGGATAGATGGGAACTAACTAAACACTTGGTGGGTTCTACCTTGCAACCTTATAACCTCTCTGTGACCAATAATTCATGATGCTCTTGTCCACTTTTCTTTTGTGGCTTTGCTCATTCTTCCTGATCACTATTTTTTGGTGTGCTCTCTTTGTTTTTCTAGTGATTGTCTTTTAGTTTTTTTGTCTAGTTCTTTATGAGCTTTCTTTCTTGGTTGCTGCCTATTTCTTGCAGCACCTTTATATTTGCTTTCTTCCTATTTTTCTCCTAACAAGCTTTTTTCAACTTCTACTAAATGTAATATCTTATTTTAATATGATATTATGCATTTTTTCCAGAGAAATAAAAAGGTGACCATTCACATCCCACCAATATTAAAACTCCTCCAAACAAATTACTACAATTTATAAACCATCATTTAAATTTTTCGTATGATTGTTAACTTTGAATGATCATAATATTTATTTCATCACCAATATCAAACCCTATACACTATCGGTTGTTTCTTCATCGATATTGCCATGCCCCGTGACTTCATGTTTATCAATGATTGACATAGTCTCTTGATCTAATCGATTTTTACCATTTGAAGATCCCAAGATCCCACACTTAACAGAATATCCCATGTAGTCTTTTATAATAGTCGAAGAGCTCATTGCAAACATAAAGTAAATTATCTGAAAGTCGCGACCTTCGCTCTTTAGGCGTTAATGAGTCTAAGTGCCGGGGTATCTCCCCCATTTGATATCTCTTTTCTCCCGGATGACATTCATTCATTAAGGTTGGTTTTGTCAAAATCATGTACAAGTGGAACGTACATAGAGTCTATAATGGTTGGTCTATTATACACGCAACACGATCGTCGACCGGATCGTCTCCTATTCATCAAGTCGGTACATGTCTCGACTAAACTATAGCCTGGACGGTGTTGAGTTCCATTTCATTTGTTCCAATACTCTATTTCAAGGCTGCTATTGATGGAAAGCCATGGAAAACAAATTTACACCTACCAACTGCATTTATTTGAAATTTAATTGTGGATAAACTGTTGTCATGTTATTACACGTTGTGATGTAAAAATTTAAAAGATATTCTTAAACATATCATATAAATTCTAGACTATCTATATTTATAAACAAGTTTACGTTGAAGGTTTGAATCCATATATAGTTATAAATAAAGATTTCAAGCAAATAGATATACACATTGATGTGATGCGATAAATTAATACTTGAGACTGTTTGGTTTAGCAGCTAATTTTTTTATCAAATCTTTGTCGAGTCAAGTAATTGGTATGTTCAAATACAGTATTTATAATTATCTAATTTTGGTTGAATTTCTTGAAAGACATAAGAAAACACTTACTATTCATCATTGTTAACAAAGAATAATAAATGGATATACAAATAAGTTAATGACTTACCTACTTTGTGCCCTTCAATAAAGGGGACTTTAAATAGTTATATGTTGATTTTCATTGAAATTCATATATATATATATATATTTTCAAGTTTGATTTAGTTATTTATGATTGTGTCATAAAAAAAATCGTCTTTCTGTCAACATCTATGAACAAAATTTTATAGCTTTTTCAATAAATACGACTTGTGATTGTGACTTTGGCTAAGAAAACATAATTTTCTATGGAAATACTCTTTTTTCATCTTCAAATTGTCTTTTTATTAGGTCCGTGTCAACGAAGAGGGATCCTTAGGATCAACACTAAAAATTGATTCTAGCATCCTTCCAAGTCATCTAGTTGAAGTTGTAGTAAGTTATCTCTTACAAGCCTTTCACTAGCGCTTCAGTTGCTCACGAGAGTTGTTGACATTTGGGATGTGTCTCACTAGTTAAGTAAATGATACTAGCTTAGATTATCAATTAAATGTTACCATCATAAAAACCCAAAAGAATCAGTATATGAAATGTCAACAATAACCTAAATAGCATATAGAATGGAATTTAGATATTTTTGGATTGATGTATATGATTATAAGTGGCATAGAAAAAATAACATAGTTCAACTTGATTAAAGTTTAGTTAACAATCAAATTCATTTGGTATAACACTTTATGAAGTTATTCTACAAAAGGAGGTATTCAACTTCAACATTTGATCAAGCTAGTAAATCCAATAAAGGTACAATCCATGGAGATCAATTCCATATTTTTTGAGAAATATATTCAAGATAAAATTAAGATAAGGTTAAAAATATTATAAATTTTAGGAAAAAATATAAAGAACAAGGGTCCCTACTACCCCTTATAGTAAATTATTATTACTAACTATAAGATTATCCCATACTTTCATTCTTGGATTTCACTTCCTATTTCATTTACGATTTTAAGATTAATGGTTGTAACATTTGTTACATATGATTCTAGTGACCTTTCCATGTCTCACTCAACATGTGTTTTCTTTTAATGCATAAAGGAAAAGCCACAACAATTATCTTCTAGGTCCTCCTTATAGGAGACTTTTTGAACCTTAATCATTATAATCATGATCTTTTCTACCACCTATGAGAAAATTACATTAGAGGATGTACTTCAAAATGAAACCTTTTTTTTCTATAGGTATTAAACCTAAAATCTAAATCAGAAATCAATGATGATGTAATTAATTACTGAGGATAAGTTAAAAAATGCAATAGTATTATTGAAGTTTTGTCTCTTATAATTTAGCATTGTTCATTTGGATCTTAGAAAAAGAAATAGAGACTTAGAGGATGTAGATTTTTTATATTCCTCTCCAATCTACATTTCATAGATGGGTGGAACAAAATTTAACTCCATGCCCATAAGGTATAGATAAACAAAAGAGACTTATAACTCCTCTTCACAAAAGTGATTCTTATTATCACTATATTAAAATGGATTTTAAAAAAGGAAGATTCCATACCCTTCTACAAAGTCACAAGGACATCAAGGTGAATAAAAACCCAATATTAAAGGAATCAAGACATCATAATACTAAGCATAAGTTTAATTAGAAGAAATTTCATGATAATTAATTGAAAAAGTATTACTTGTTGTGCATCTAACATTATATGGGCGTAATGTATTAAAAAAATCCCTAAATTTTTTGGGGATAATGCACCTACTATAATGGGTGGCTATCATCCTAATAAATTATCAAGGGAGAAATCCTAGAAAGGATAGTTCACTCATTGCTTGTTTTTTTATGGATCATTACTATATCTTTAGTAGCATATCTATTTTTTTGGAAACAAACATGGAAATTTATTATGTTCATGAAAATATCTTATGATATTCTTCTTAATCATATTCATATTATCTACAATAGAATTGAATATTTTCTAGATTTACAAGGAACATTATATTCTCATTAGAAAATAAAAACACACATTAAAATTTTTATGTTTTGTTTGTGCACCAAAAATTAACTTTATTTGATTATTGTGCTATTGAATATGATAGTGATTCTATTTGTAGAAAATTTAAATTAAACTATGTCTTGAAAATAAATGGTGTAGGTGTTATTTCATGGATTGAGTAATACTTTAAAAATTATATCCTCTATGGTTATTTACTTAAAAGGTTAAGTACAATAGTAGCTCTAGAAGAACCAATATGGCTTTAGAGAGTTTCAACTAGATAATAATAAAAGTACCACCTTACTATATGATAACTAGAGTAATTTTACTCATATCAAAGACTCCAATTTCCAACAAGAGTGAGATAAAAGAACATTGAAGAATATAGACACCTCACTTAATGGAAAACTATATTTAATAATAAATATTTCTGCAATTATTAAATGGTATACTATGATCAAGAAGAAATAGACTGAAATCTTAGCCATGTCACATATTAAACCTCTTTATAGTGTTTTCTCAAAATGGTTTTCCTTTAAAAGGCAGAGTGCATAATAATGAATTGTCTAGATATAAGACCTCAAGCATAAAATAATACCTATAGACATTGTAACACTTTGGGATGACTAAATTTTTGAATGGAAGACCTAATAGGAATAACATAAGACCTATAGGAATTATATGACCCAAATGAAAATTAAATCTTGGTTGTAAGGAGTGGCTATTGAGTGGGAGTGTGCATAACAATCACACCTCTAGATGTAAGACCTTAGGCACAAAATAAAACCTATAGGAATTTTAACACCTTAGGATGGATAAATCCTTGGATGTAAGTCATTTAGGAATATTGTAAAGTTCTTTTCTATGTATATCTTCAACTTATAAAAGGGATGTATTAGGACCTATAGGCACTATGTAATGAACCTGGGGTGATGTTGATTTAAGGAGACCCAAGCTTAGAAAAATATTTTCAAGACCTAATATATATAATATATCTTAAAACATTGGAGTTATAGATTGTGACATGATATATTTCATGCTCTAAAATACATCCTCTTCATCTTTGGGTATGTGCAGGATCATCATGGAAAAAACAAGCCCTTAAGTGGCAAAAAATTCAGAAAAATCAGAGTTAGGCAACGTGATGTAAAAATTTGAATAAGTTATCTCTATTATTTCAAAAGTATGTAAGAATAGAATCTATAGAAAATTGAATTTAATTTATAAACTACTAGGTTTGTTTAAACAAAAAGAAAA
>VDFB02281492.1:717847216-717870126 GCA_007258455.2 Sequoia sempervirens
ATATGAAATGTCAACAATAACCTAAATAGCATATAGAATGGAATTTAGATATTTTTGGATTGATGTATATGATTATAAGTGGCATAGAAAAAATAACATAGTTCAACTTGATTAAAGTTTAGTTAACAATCAAATTCATTTGGTATAACACTTTATGAAGTTATTCTACAAAAGGAGGTATTCAACTTCAACATTTGATCAAGCTAGTAAATCCAATAAAGGTACAATCCATGGAGATCAATTCCATATTTTTTGAGAAATATATTCAAGATAAAATTAAGATAAGGTTAAAAATATTATAAATTTTAGGAAAAAATATAAAGAACAAGGGTCCCTACTACCCCTTATAGTAAATTATTATTACTAACTATAAGATTATCCCATACTTTCATTCTTGGATTTCACTTCCTATTTCATTTACGATTTTAAGATTAATGGTTGTAACATTTGTTACATATGATTCTAGTGACCTTTCCATGTCTCACTCAACATGTGTTTTCTTTTAATGCATAAAGGAAAAGCCACAACAATTATCTTCTAGGTCCTCCTTATAGGAGACTTTTTGAACCTTAATCATTATAATCATGATCTTTTCTACCACCTATGAGAAAATTACATTAGAGGATGTACTTCAAAATGAAACCTTTTTTTTCTATAGGTATTAAACCTAAAATCTAAATCAGAAATCAATGATGATGTAATTAATTACTGAGGATAAGTTAAAAAATGCAATAGTATTATTGAAGTTTTGTCTCTTATAATTTAGCATTGTTCATTTGGATCTTAGAAAAAGAAATAGAGACTTAGAGGATGTAGATTTTTTATATTCCTCTCCAATCTACATTTCATAGATGGGTGGAACAAAATTTAACTCCATGCCCATAAGGTATAGATAAACAAAAGAGACTTATAACTCCTCTTCACAAAAGTGATTCTTATTATCACTATATTAAAATGGATTTTAAAAAAGGAAGATTCCATACCCTTCTACAAAGTCACAAGGACATCAAGGTGAATAAAAACCCAATATTAAAGGAATCAAGACATCATAATACTAAGCATAAGTTTAATTAGAAGAAATTTCATGATAATTAATTGAAAAAGTATTACTTGTTGTGCATCTAACATTATATGGGCGTAATGTATTAAAAAAATCCCTAAATTTTTTGGGGATAATGCACCTACTATAATGGGTGGCTATCATCCTAATAAATTATCAAGGGAGAAATCCTAGAAAGGATAGTTCACTCATTGCTTGTTTTTTTATGGATCATTACTATATCTTTAGTAGCATATCTATTTTTTTGGAAACAAACATGGAAATTTATTATGTTCATGAAAATATCTTATGATATTCTTCTTAATCATATTCATATTATCTACAATAGAATTGAATATTTTCTAGATTTACAAGGAACATTATATTCTCATTAGAAAATAAAAACACACATTAAAATTTTTATGTTTTGTTTGTGCACCAAAAATTAACTTTATTTGATTATTGTGCTATTGAATATGATAGTGATTCTATTTGTAGAAAATTTAAATTAAACTATGTCTTGAAAATAAATGGTGTAGGTGTTATTTCATGGATTGAGTAATACTTTAAAAATTATATCCTCTATGGTTATTTACTTAAAAGGTTAAGTACAATAGTAGCTCTAGAAGAACCAATATGGCTTTAGAGAGTTTCAACTAGATAATAATAAAAGTACCACCTTACTATATGATAACTAGAGTAATTTTACTCATATCAAAGACTCCAATTTCCAACAAGAGTGAGATAAAAGAACATTGAAGAATATAGACACCTCACTTAATGGAAAACTATATTTAATAATAAATATTTCTGCAATTATTAAATGGTATACTATGATCAAGAAGAAATAGACTGAAATCTTAGCCATGTCACATATTAAACCTCTTTATAGTGTTTTCTCAAAATGGTTTTCCTTTAAAAGGCAGAGTGCATAATAATGAATTGTCTAGATATAAGACCTCAAGCATAAAATAATACCTATAGACATTGTAACACTTTGGGATGACTAAATTTTTGAATGGAAGACCTAATAGGAATAACATAAGACCTATAGGAATTATATGACCCAAATGAAAATTAAATATTTGTTGTAAGGAGTGGCTATTGAGTGGGAGTGTGCATAACAATCACACCTCTAGATGTAAGACCTTAGGCACAAAATAAAACCTATAGGAATTTTAACACCTTAGGATGGATAAATCCTTGGATGTAAGTCCTTTAGGAATATTGTAAATTTCTTCTCTATGTATATCTTCAACTTATAAAAGGGATGTATTAGGACCTATAGGCACTATGTAATGAACCTGGGGTGATGTTGATTTAAGGAGACCCAAGCTTAGAAAAATATTTTCAAGACCTAATATATATAATATATCTTAAAACATTAGAGTTATAGATTGTGACATGATATATTTCATGCTCTAAAATACATCCTCTTCATCTTTGGGTATGTGCAGGATCATCATGGAAAAAACAAGCCCTTAAGTGGCAAAAAATTCAAAAAAATCAGAGTTAGGCAACGTGACGTAAAAAATTGAATAAGTTATATCTATTATTTCAAAAGTATGTAAGAATAGAATCTGTAGAAAATTGAATGTAATTTCTAAACTACTAGGTTTGTTTTAAACAAAAAGAAAATCTATTTGGTGAAAATTTGAATTTCAATGTCGTGGCAATTCTAAAATGGAAAAAAATAAGAAGTAGGGTGTCCGGCCCTGGACAACTTAACAATAATAATAAATGATAATATTTTTTATAACATTTTAGATATAAGTAGTGAGGACTCATGTCTTGATGTGATGCATATTTTTTTTTTTTTTTTTTTCCAAGTAAATAATTAAGTATGAATTTTTTATTACAACTTTTAAAAAATATAAAAACTCGTATGTCTGACCACCTTAACTTGGTCAAATATTCATGAAATTCAATTTTTCTTTTTTTAATCCCATAGTATGCAAATCATATAGTGTGACGCATGTTTTTGGATTCAAAAAATATGATACTGTTTGAAAGCTATAGATTTTTTTCAATCAGCCTATCAATCAGGACTTTAGTCGTAATTTGAATAGAAAATGAATAATAATTACTTATTAAATTCAAATAAAAGAATAATTTATATCAATGGAAATATGAGAATCTCCTTTAAAAAACCCTTTTCATTTCATCATTTTTTGTTAAAAAATAGTCATCAGCCACATACCCATCATATTGCCACTTTTTGTCCCATCATGATCCTACACATACCCCTTTGCATATATATTTGTGTCCTTGTTTATCACTATCATAGAGGACCTACATTAATAGGATACTTAAATTTTCTCTTTCAAAAAATTGGCATGTGATGCTCCATATTAACACTAAGGAGTAGTGTTATAAAATAATGTTATTAGGGGTCATACCTTTATAACAATTAAATATTGTTCTAATATAAGGTTATAAGACCTTAAGTTATAAATAATATATATCATTTTATGATTATTAATTATTTATGAATGGTGGCTTCAAATAGGTGTGAATAATATCCCTTAAATTATTCCTTTACCCTTCCTCATTTATTTAGGGAGGTTTTCTATCGTTTGAGAGTCACAAATTTAGAGTTTTATAGTGATCCATATCACTATTTATAAAATTTATTTGTGGCCACATAGAAGTATGTAGAGGAGTATCTCTAGTTGAGTTTATTTTTTAATAGACTACTTATTGTATGTGTTTTAGTAAAATGACAATTTATGGGAGTTTTTAACCAAAAGGGTTATCCCCATGTATATCTTGTGTGATCTATAAAATATATTATTCTATGATTCTTATTTTATTTCTTATATTTTATTTATCTTTTAGTATCATAATATCATCATTTCTAACCCAAATACAATAGTAGAAAAAAAAATATGGAAAAGGAAATGAAAAGAGAGTAAGATAACTTGTTGGTGAAACTGAGATGGGATTGGAAGAAATAAAGAAGATGATAATGGTTGGAAAGGAGGAGGAGAAATATCTAAATGAACCAATAAAAATATATGATATATTTGAGAATGATAGGGAAGGTTTAAGAGTCGCCTATAGAGCATGCTATGGTGGTTATCACTAAAGAATCCTATTGAATATATCAATTCTTATTTTAAATAGATTTTTTCTTACAAGTTTTAAAAAACGTAGGAAATAAATAACCATAGTTGCAACCAAAAAAGACAATATGACCAAAGTGATAAGATATTTATAAGAATGAAATATATTAACAAGTATGAATGAATTACAATCTTAGATGGAAGACACTATAAATACCATAGAAAAGGGGAGTCTTAGAAGAAATTGTGCTTAGTTTATATGACAGGGAACCAACAGTCAATTGCTAATGAAGATTCTAACCAAGATAAATAATAGGCTTAAATATTTGGAATCCTAATTTTCATAAGAAGCACACTAAAAATTTATAATTACCATTCAAATATCATATAAATTAGGTGTGAGGGGATACAAAGAAGATAATAAACTAATAAACTATTATTTAGTAAAGAACATGAGAGAGATAAGGAGATGATAAGGAATATCAGTAATATTTTTAAAATGCAACAAAAACTTGAGAATAGTTGGAAGAAAACAAATTCAATACTAAAGGAGAGGATAACTTAGGTATAAATCTAGATAATTAGCTAAAAAAATTAGAATTTTTGAAAGATACATTCACTAAGCCAAATACACACTATGAGGGGATGAATCACAAAGATAAAGAGTCACAAATCATGACCTAAATAGGATATAAGTGTTGCAAGTATGAGAAATTGATGTTTTCATTGATGTCTATTGAGATATTTGCAAGAGTGTGAGCAGTTGATGCTTTGATTAGTTGCATTATGTTGTCATTAGTAAAGTTACTATCACTCAACCTCTAGTGTTGCTTTGTAAGCTTCTTTCTATGGTTGTGGAAGCATTGAATATGATAAGGATATGCCTCTGGTACTTGGTTTCCAAGTTCTCTTGAGAAAATTTGATAAAAAGAGGAAATAATGTGTTGCAGTGGTGTTTTGGGTGATAGATTTGTCTTCTATTTTTGCTCTGCATTTCTTGTAGGTTGAATATCTAATTGTGAAATTTGAATATGTTGGTGATAGGTGTTCAAAGGTTTTGTATTCAAGAGTTGGTGTGTTGGATTGTTTTACAAAAGAAGTTGTGTTCACCAGTGTGTGACTATGTATTACACAGGTGTCTAGGAGAATTTTTTTCTCTCTGTTTCTCCACAGTTGTGTTTAGGTCTTGCAATTCTGAAGGAGTGTTGATGGTATTTGTAGTTTACCTCAGCCAAGAGGGTTTGAAGTTTGATGCTTTGGAAGATGGTTTTTCAAGTAACAATGTATGGTAAAGTTGTTGGAGTGTAAACACCTATACATTCTTTAGGTGGATGTTGTTGTGAAAGATTTTGTTAGATTTTAGGGTGTTTGAAGAATATTTTAGATCATTTTTTAGTGTGACATGTAGTTTTCAAGTTGTCCTCTGGATTAAGGAAGCATGTACTTAAAATTTTAATGGTGTTTACACTACATGTGATAGATAATTATTATTTTTGGAAGCATGTTGTAGCATGGTATTGTTGATTTGGGTCCCAACTAAGTTTTGATGTGGTCTCCATTCACTTCTATCCACCATAGAAGTGTTTTGGTGTTGACCTAATTTGAATTTACACGTTTGAGGTGCATAGCCAACCTTGGAGAGATTTGCAATGTTGAAGATGGTATAAGTATGAGTTGATATGTTGAAGGATGATAAGATAGATGTGTGGGATGTGAATGATGCAAAGTGCAAAGTTGTAGAGTGCAAAATTGAGTAATGTAGTGTGAGATTGCATGTGTTAGTTTACTAGATGCATTGAGTAGAAGGTGGCTACAATTATTCAAACAAACTATGAAGTTGTTGATTTCATTGTGGTGGGCTCTTTGTTGCATTGAGATTCTTTTCTCTATGTAAAATTCCTTCTCTATCTTTGTTTCTATTCTAGCAGTGAGCCTTTTGGTAGTGAGCCCTCCAGTAGCGATCCCTATTGTATTCATTTTTTATATTACTTATAATGCGAGCTAATCCTCAATGTGTTTTTTCCTTTATTGGGTTTTCCATATAAATCTAGTGTTCTCTTGTGCATGGTGTTAAGGTTTTTTTAGTTTTCATTATTTTCTTTTCATGCCAATTCATCATAATAGATTTAACGATTTAATTCAAATAAATATGGATCTAAATGTTAATGAGGTTTTTGAAGTTTAAGGTACCATTTATTCTCCCCCCTCTTAGTTGTCTTGTGCATTCAACAATTGGTATCAGAGAAAGGGTCCTTGGAGAAAAGCTTAATAGCTTAAGGTAGATCTAGGATGGCACATAAGGAGATCCCTATGTCTTATGGAATAGATATGCATTATAGAAGACAAGGATGTAAGGCTTTCTAGAATATTTGGGATATAATATCTAGAAATCAGTTAAGGACAAATACACTATGCTTGAAAATGGTCTGAGCACTAAAATTGATCTCAAATCCTATGAAACCAATAGTAAAGCAAGGTATGCTCTCTTAAGTAGTCAATAGTAAATACTATCTATATTTGTTGACAATTTAATGTTGGAGCTTTGAATCCATATTTAGTTGTAAATGAAGATTCCAAGAAAATAGATTTACACATTGATGTGATGAGAAAAATTAATACTTGAGATTGTTTCCAAGTTTAGCAGCTAATTTCTCTATCAAATATTTTTCAAGTCAATTCATTGGTATGTTCAAATTCCAGCATTTATAATTATCTAATATTGGTTGAATTGCTTGAAGACATAAAAAATACTTACTATTCATCATATTGAAAAAAGAATAATAAATGTATATACAAATAGGTTAATGACTTGCCTAGGACTTTGTGCCCTTCAATAAAGGGGACTTTAAATAGTTATATCTTAATTTTCATTGAATTTCATGATATATATATATATATATATATACATATATATATTATCAAGTTTTATTTAGTTATTTATGATTGTCATAAAAAATATTTTCTTTATGTCAACATCTTCGAACAAAATTTTATCAAAATTTTATAGCTTTTTCAATAAATATGACTTGGGATTGTAACTTTGGCTAAAAAACCATAAGTTTCTATGGAAATACTCTTTTGTCATCTTCAAATTGTCTTTTTATTAGGTACATTTCAACAAAGAGGGATAGTTAGGATCAACACTGAAAAATGATTCTAGCATCCTCCCAAGTCATCTAGTTGAAGCCCTATTAAGTGATTTCTTACAATTCTTTCACTAGCTCTTAGGTTGCTAGCGAGAGTTATTGATATTTGGGTTGTGTTTCACTGCTTGTGTAAATGATACTATCTTAGATTATGAATTAAATATTACCATCACGAAAACCCAAAAGAGTCAATATATGAAATGTCAACAATAACCTAAATAGCATATAGAATCAAATTTAGATATTTTTGGATTGGTATATATGATTATAAGTCGAACATAGAAAAAATAACATAGCTCAACTTGATTAAAGTTTATTTAACAATCAAATTCATTTGATATAACATTTTATGAAATTCTACAAAAAAGAGACCTGTATTCAATTTCAACATTTGATCTCTAGTAAATCAAATAAAGGTACAATCCATGGAGATCAATTCCATATTTTTTGAGAGATCTATTCAAGATAAAATTAAGATAAGGTTAAAAATATTATAAATTTTAGGGAAAAATATCAAGGACAAGTAAGGGTTCCTACTACCCCTTATAGTCAATTATTAGTACTAAATATAATATTATCTCATACTTTAATTCTTGGAATTCACTTCCTATTACATTTAGGATTTTAAGATTAATGGTTGTAACATTTGTTACATATGATTCAAGTGACCTTTCCATGTCTCACTTAACATGTGTTTTCTTTTAATGCATAAAGGAAAAGCCATAAAGTTTATATTCTAGGTACTCCTTATAAGGAGACTTCTTGAACCTTAATCATTATTAGCACGATCTTTTTTACCACTTATAAGAAAATTACATTAGATTATGTACTTAAAAATGAAACTTGTTTTTCTATAGGTATTAAACCTAAAACCTAAATAATAAATGAACCTTAATCATTATTATCATGATATTTTTTACCACTTATAAGAAAATTACATTAGATTATGTACTTAAAAATGAAACTTGTTTTTCTATAGGTATTAAACCTAAAACCTAAATAATAAATCAATGATGATGTAATTAATTAATGAGGATAAGTTAAAAAAAAAATAGTATTATTGAAGTTTTGTCTCTTCTACTTTAATATTGCTCATTCAGATCTTAGAAAAGGAAGTAGATTTTAGATATCCTCTCCAGTCTACACTTCATAGATAGGTGGACCAAAATTTACCTCCATGCCCATAAGGTATAGATAAGAAAAATATATTTATAACTACTCTTCACAAAAGCGCTTCTTATTATCACTATATTAAAATGGATTTAAAAAAAGGAAGAGTCCATACCCTTATACAAAGTCACAAGGACATCAATGTGAATAAAAACCCAAGATTGAAGGAATCAGGACATCATAATACTACTTCCATAAGTTTAATTGGAAGAAATTTCATGATAATTCGTTGAAATTTTTTTATCTGGTGTGCAGCGAGTATTATAAGGGATTAATGTATTAAAAAAATCTCTAAAATTCTTGGGGATAATGCACCTACTATAATGGGTAGCTATCATCCTAATAAATTATCAAGGGAGAAATCCTAGAATGTATAGTTCTCTTGTTGCTTGATTTTTTTATGGATCATTACTATATCTTTAGTAGCATGTCCATTTTTTATGGAAAGAAATATGGAAATTTATTATGTTTGTGAAAATATCTTATGATATTCTTGTTAATCATATTCATATTATCTAGAATAAAATTGATTATATTCTAGATTTTCAAGGAACATTATATTCTCATTAGAAAATTAAAAACACACATTAAAATTATTATGTTTTGTTTATGCACCAAAAATTAACTTTATTTGATTATTGTGCTATTGAATATGATAGTGATTCTATTCATAAAAAAATTATATTAAACTATGTCTTCAAAATAAATGGTGCAAAATGTTATTTCATGGATTGAGTATTACTTTAAAAAGTTTATCTTCTATGGTTGTTTGCTTAAAAGGTTAAGTACAATAGTAGCTCTAGATGTAATACCCCTCATACTGTTTAAACTTATTAATTTTTGTGTTAACATTTAAAATTGAATTTAGTTTTTAATTAATGAGTATTGTTTATTAATAATTAGTTTATTTAAATATATAAATATATATATATTATATAATATTTAATATATATTTGATATATATTATTTATTATATATGTATATATATATATATTTATTTATTTCCGGAAATTTAATTCAAATTTTGTTTTAATTATATATATATATTTCAAATGCAATTTAATTCGAACTTGTTTTGTATAATAATATGATTCCGTTAGTTTTATTAAATGATTATTTTTGTATAGAGGGGGTTAGGTTATTCGTTTTAAGATTATAATTTTCTCTAAAACAGAATCGGATACAAATGTTAATCTTATAGAATGTTTTTAAATATAGTTTTTATTTATTTAATTTATTTTGAATATTTATATATATATATAAAAAGGAGATTTATGTATATATATTGTGATTACATTTTAACATATTGCAATATTATAGTTAATTAGGAAATTGGAGATAAATTTATTGTGTTGCGTTGTAAAGAGTGTGCTCGCGTAATTGATTGAGTGATTAGGTGGAAGTTATTGTTCATTGTAATTTGTTTCCTTTTTATGGGTTGGATTAAACGTAATTGTGATTCTTGAAATTATTCGTTAATTCTTCTGTGGCATTTCTTCTTAGTGCTTCTGTGTCAACCCTAGGTTCACCTTACTGTTCGTAAGGGTATAAGTTATTGATAAGGGCTTCCAGAGATGGAATGCGTGTCTTTCATGTTCTTTTATTCCCCATGTCAGACAATTAGGGTTAAGGGTATTGTAAGTCTTCCAAAGAAGTTTTCTTGAGTGGGGGTTCATTTTGGTGAATCATTTTGATGTACTATACTATGACGTTGTACCCGGTTTCCACGAACGGGGATTTGTGCCTCCTAGGAAATAGGAGTGGGTAATGAGAATTGTACCTCCTTTGGAAGGAGTGTGTATTTGGATTGGTTTCCTCCAGTGGTTGGAGTGGGTTCCTTGTTTGGTTTTCTCCTTGGATTGGAGAGTTTATATTGTTTAGTTACCTATTGTGGTATCGTGCCTTGTGTGTTGTCGATAGGAGAGTGGCTCTTGGTGGGGGTCCGGCACACAAAGGGGCGCCAGGGTAACCTACCTAGAGTTTAATTAACTGATAATCTAAATGAATTAATGGGGGGGCTTTCACACTAATAAAGATAAAGGATGTCTCTCTCGTGAAGCAAGTGAATGATAAGGCTCGAGATGAGATGGACGCATAGTTTTGCGTGAGGGTCTGGCGGCCGGTAGAGGCAAGCCAGGGTAACCCAGGATGGGGGTCCGGTAGCCTAGGAAGGTTGAGCTAGGGTAACTCATGGCAATTTATGCATGACACTCTTCCTATGTCAACAGTTAGCCAGTTATTGTGCGATGTTCATGATCTTGTTCTCTGGAAGCATTGTAACCTCGTGTTAAGTGACTTTGTGATTGTAGTTGTGAAGTAATACTGTGATTGTAGTGGTTAAGTGCCTTGTTGTTTTCTCTTTGGTCATTGTTGGATGAGGTCTTTGTTATTATGCCTTGAGTTCATTGAAGTTGTGTGTGTGACTAGTTGTTATTTGGGAAGGTGTTTTATTGTTATGTGCTGAAGTGATTTGTTGTTGTGCCTCTTGGAATGGTTGTCAAGAGTTTTCTAAGTGGTCTTTGATGTTATGTGTCTGTTGGGAGTTAGTCTTTGTTATTGTTAGGTGTACTTGGTCGGGGACCCTTCCTTGTCTACTCTCAGCACGGGGGTGGTTGGGTGGAACGTGCTTCGCACCCCGTTGGGTTTCCCTCTTCTATTACAGATGTATCTTTTACTTGCAGGTTTTGGCGGATGTTGATGATCCAGTTATTCTTATGTACCAGATAGTTGTATATACTTCAGTTGTAATCTATTTAATGTATTCATTGTTGTATTGTCTCCCACGTGTGTTGGGATGACTTTGATGTGATTGTATATGTAGTTGTTGAGATGTATTTTCAGTCAGTTGTATTCTTTTATCATTGGGATGTAATAATTTTTCAAGCCATGTATTTATTCAGGATCATTTATTATAGTTGGTTATGTTGAAACTATATCTATAGAAAATATGTAATACTTTATATCTTTATAATTCCATGTATTGTCATATGTGCTTATGTTATCAATATGGATATGGTTGATGGACATTTTAAATAATGGAATGGGAATGAATAGTTTTACGTAGTAGATTAATTATTGTTATCTCATTATCGTTGTTATGGGTTAGTGTAGTCATGTCACTTCGTGTACCCCATTGGAACTAGTTGTGCCTCATGATACATTGTTATGTTATAGTACTTAAGTATGTTTATTATATTCATTAAAAAAAACAAAAAAAAATTGTTCCGTAGTTTTAGTTCCTTTGGGATTCGCACGGCGGGGCGTTACACTAGAAGAACAAATATTAGTTTAGAGAGTTTCAACTAGATGATAGTAAAGGTACCACCTTACTATATGATAACTAGAGTATTTTTACTCCTAACAAAGACTCCAATTTCCAAGAAGAGTGAGATAAAAGAACATTGAAGAATATAGACACTGCACTTAAGGGAAAACTATATTCAATAATAAGTATTTCTCTAATTATCAAATGGTATACTATGATCAAGAAGAAATAGATTGGAATCTTAGCCATCACACATTAAACCTCTTTGTTGTGTTTTCCCAGAACGATTTTCCTTTAAGAGGGAGAGTGCATAAAAATAAAGTGTCTAGATAGAAGACCTCAAGAATAAAATAATACCCATAGACATTGTAACACCTTGGGATGACTAAATTGTTTAATGGAAAACCTAATATGCATAACATAAGACCTCTTGGCATTATATTCCTCAAATAAAAATTAATTCTTGGTTGTAAGGAGTGGCTATTGATTGGGAGTGTGCATAACAATCACACCACTAGATGTAAGACCTTAGGCACAAAATAAAACCTATAGGAATTTTAATGCCTTAGGATGGATAAATCCTTGGATGTAAGTCCTTTAGGAATATTGTAAATTTATTCTCTATGTATATCTTCAACTTATAAAACAAATGTAATAGGACGTATAGGAACTATGTAATGAACCTGGGGTGAGGTCTATTTAAGGAGACTCAAGCTTAGAAAATAATATTTTCAAGACCTCATATGTATAATATATCTTAAAACATTGGGGTTATAGATTGTGAAATGATATATTTCATGTAGTCTAAGAAAATACTCTTCATCTTTGCATATATATTTGTTTCCTTTTTATCACTATCATAGAAGACCTACATTACTAGGATACTTAATTTTTTCTTTTAAAAAAATTGGCATGTGATGCCCAATATTAACACTAAGGCCCGTAGTGTTATAAAATAATGTTATTAGGGGTCATAACTTTATAATAATTAAATATTGTTCTAATATAAGGTTATAAGACCTTAAGTTATAAATAATATATCATTTTATGATTATTAATTATTTATGAATGGTGGCTTCAAATAGGTGTGAATAATAACCCTTAAATTATTCTTTTACCCTTCCTCATATATTTACGGAGGATCTCTATCATTTGAGAGTAACAACTTTGGAGTTTTATAGTGATCCATATCACTATTTATAAGAGGTATTTGTGGCCACATAAAAGAATGTAGAGGAGAGTCTCTAGTTTAGTCATTTTTTAAATAGATTACTTATTGTATGTGTTTTAGTAAACTAATGGTTTATGGGATTTTAACCAAAAGGGTTATCCCCATGTATATCTTGTGTGATTTATAAAATATATTATTCTATGATTCTTATTTTATTTTTTATTTTTTATTTATCTTTTAGTATCATAATATCATCATTTCTAACACAGATACAACTTAATGAGTGGGATGAATAAAAAGAGATTAATGACGGATACTAAATAAAATAATATATGGAAAAGAAAATGATAATGGTTGGAAAGGAGGAGAAATTTCTAAATAGAACCAATAAAAAATATAAGATATTTGAGAATGATAAGGAAGGTTTAAGAGTCACCTGTAGATCATGTTATGACGGTTATCACTAAAGATTCCCATTGAATATAGGAATACTTATATTCAATAGAATTTTTCTTACTAGTTTTAAAAAACCTAAGTAATAAATAACCATGGTTGCAATGAAAAAAGACAATATGACCAAACTGATAAGATATTTATAAGAATGAAATGTTTTAATAAGTATGAATGGATTACAACCTTAGATGGAAGACACTATAAATACCATGGAAAAGGAGAGGCTTAGAAGAAATAGTGCTTATTTTATACGATAGGGAACCCAATAGCCAACTGCTAATGAAGATTCTAACCAAGATAAATAATAGGCTTAAATATTTGGAATCCCAATTTTTATAACACTAAAAAATTATAATTACCATTCAAATATCATATAAATTAGGTATGAGGGGATACAAAGAAAATAATAAACTAATAGAATATTGTAGTGTAGAAAAGTGTATCCAGGCTCTAAATTTTCACACTTGCTTGGGCCCTCCCTATTAAAATTGGGCTTCTTTATGCCTTATTTGGCCTTATTTTGCATCCACAAGCCTTAATTAATGCATCTTTTAGAGGATAATCCTAACATTTATCAATTGACTAATCAGAAATTAATGATTTTAGATTATATGGCCCAAATTTAGTGATCTAGGAATCATATGCCATGTTGGGCGTATAGGTTGCACCTAGGTTTTGGGGCCTAGATCCAAATTTCACAATAAACTAAGCATTTCTTGAAAAATGTGTCCCAAGCTTAGCCTAATGGGACTCATACACCACAACTGGCATATGAGTCCCGCTTATCTTAGACCTAATTTGAATCTAAATTCTTGGTGGGATTTTATTCTTCTAGATCTTATGTCAACTTGTAGTGTTGTAATTTCAATAAATTTGGCATAAACAAGTATAAATACAAGGTCTTTTTCACATATTTTCTCCTAGCAACTTTAATGAGCACATGTGATCTAAGAATTTGATCATTCTAGCATTTCAAGAGCATTCAAGATCCTTCAATAGTTGATTATCAAGAATTTTGGACCATCATTCAAGTATCAAGTTGTAACACCCCATCATGCAAACCCCAAAGGACAACTAATGCAATAATTACCACACCAATTTTTTTAAAGTAAAACTATACATACAAGGTATGCACATTAAGTCATAAGTCGTGAAACTTAATTAAACAGTCCACTAACACCTATGTCCCTTGGGGTACATAAGGAGTCGTTACGAAACTTAAATCCATACAACGATGATAGAGAAAGAAAGCCAAAGATATAATCCACAACAAAGAAAACATTTACAAATGTAACACATACATGACAAATCATTAATGAGAAACCATCCACATTTGAATATACAACAACTACCTGATTAACTTAAAACCCATAATGATAAACTCTCTATCATCAAATAAACTCAAAGGACATATTTTCACAGATACAACACATCGAATAACAACTTCCATGGACCAATATCCACACAAGGTTTATCAAAATAAAATAATACATTACATCACATTACAATGTTCAAGAGGTACAATGATACAAAAGTGTTTCCAAACATGAATAGAAACCACACAATAAGATAACATGATACAACTGAACAAATGGATATAAAGTATCATAACTAACTCCAAGACGGATACAACTCTGGAGTCACCTCAAATGACACCAATCTACACCTCTCGATCCTCGACTAGGGACCTAATGGGGTGCTTAGCATGTTCCACCTGACCACGTAGGTCTGAAGACCCACCCCCCGTGCTAAGGAGCTGACAAGAAAGAGACCTCAATCAAGAACATCCAAACAGGGAAACACAAGACTCAACGTCATACAAGAGTAACATGAAAACCAAGGATAGTCACAACATCAATAAACCATGACCAAAAAACATGACATCCAAACATGACGACAATAAATCACATCATAACAGTGATAAACCACTTCAGAAACATAGTAACAATTAATCAAATATCATAACATCAATAAATCGCTATAACAACAATAAACCACTTTTGAATCATAACAACAATAGATCGCCAAAACATATCAATAGACCACTTCCAAAGGTAAGCAATAAAAAAAATAACTCAAGGGGAATACTAGAGGAGAATGTCATCGCATGGTCTTTCATGGATTATCCAAACAACCTATCACAAGGTGCTTCCTCCATCTATGGTTATCCTTACTGCCTATCTCAAGGTGCCACTCCATAGGGTTACTCATGCAGAACCGTTAACCTCTCATGAAGACGAGGCAACAACCTTTCCAACCACGGCCTTCTCGGCCCACCTTTAGGCTATGAAATCCCTAATAGGCGGATGAGGCATCCATAATTATCTTATTAATGTTTAACTACCCACCCCCTAATTAATTATTTAAGTTATCACTTATTACTCTAACTCTAATGTGAGTTACCTTGACAACCCCTTTGTGTGTCGACCCCCACGTAGAGCCACTCTCTGTAGAAACCCAAAACATAAAATCTAAAATCCAAGGGTTGTACCAACAAAGAAACATGATATCCAATCTCAACTGAAATACATGCGAGGTATTACCCATCCCACCAAAATCACAATACAAAATTCCCATTTACATGGTACAACCCTTCCAAAACAATGATGCCAAACCACTTGCCACAATAAGAGAAAATAAAAGATAAAACATCAACTAACACTTGTCTCAAGCCTCTGGTAGACCAAGGAGAACAACTACCCAAAAGGGAAGGTAAAAGAAGTGATGTAGTTCCAACACGAAAACCTTAACATTTGAAAATCTCTTCGACCAAAATGACTCAAATGGAAAACAAAATAATAAGGAACCATCATCATCCTTTATTAATCCAACATGATCTTAATGACTAAAATCACCTCTAAATCCAAACAACTCAAAAGGGTAGACACAACGAAATGACACCATCAAACCAACCTTTAAACACTCAAATACACTCAATTAATTAAACCCAATCATGATTTCACTAAATCATTTACAAATAACAATCACAAGTGTCCTAAATAAATATCCAAATAAAGAACTTATTAATCAACGATTTAAAGAATATAAGGGAAACAACAATCAAGGGAATCCTTTATCATCATTTATTTACATTGGCCTTTTGTTGATTGATCGAAATCAGTCATTCAATCATCTAGGTAACCAACGAATTCAATTAAAAATTCATCCCTCCAACAAGCATTATAAAATAAAATAAATATATGTTTTAAATATCCTAAAATGTCACTAATATAGTTAAATGATCAATACCAATCTGGTCTTCCGACGGACTTAAAATCTAATACTATGAGAACCTCATCTTTGCTTATGCAACTACTTCACTTATCACCATGATTTAATATTTAATCTCAATTGGATAGAATATCAAAAACCAACTCAAAATGGAGTAAATCTTACGTCAAATAAACAAATGCAAAGAAACCATTGAACAACTAAGAACATACACATTCAGTAAAAGATATTCTTCTTGATTATAAAATTCTTCTATTTAAACTATAAAACAATCTTAGTTTTACTAATTAAAAAGGAAAGTTATTAATTTTAAATAAAATAAATAAGTCAACCCTCTACAAATTTAATGTTTTCCACCTATCTTATCTAGACGAATCCAATGTTATACTTTCTAACAAAAGACCACTATGCTAGGTTTATATCTTCTCCACACATATGTTATAACCAGGAATATTGTCTACCGATCTGTATGAAGGAAAATGTATACTTAAAAATACTAAACTATCCATAACTTTACAGATTTATATGAATTTAAATACCTTTTAAATCATATATCCGAACACAATTACAAGGATTGAATGACAATAATACTATATAAATATTCAACAAATTATATTAATAGGAAAGCCAACAAAACTACACAATAATCAACGACTGAAGGTCAACATATATAAAAATTCTTGATTTAGTATGTTAACTAGCTGCCCTTTATAGCTTTCAAATCTGATTTTTACCGATGCAGTAGCTATCATTACAGAATCTATTAATAACCATAAGAACTCTAATCATTCCTACTGACCACCACATATGCACACTTACACAAAATTCAAGTAAATGAAAATGAAAGATGTAAGCTTTGAGGCACGGTTTGGAATGGCATAAGGAGCTGAGACAATGAGGGTTCAATCTATGCTCAACTTTGACAATCATAAACGCAAAACTAAAATGACTCTAGGCTATTAGAATAGTGACAAAAAAGGGAAGAAGAGAACTAATAACTTCATAATCTTTGAGCAATAAAATCATATAACATCAAACACCAAGTTGGTTGCAAGATCATCGAATGAGCACCATGAGACATATCAGTCGAATGAAATCAGAATTACAAATATGAGAACGATACATAAGTTAAAATCTCCAAACTTAAGTATATACCTCGACCGTCAACACAATAAGGAAAATGTAATTCCCAATATTCAAAATTCAATATAAAATGAAGGAAAAGGATCCGCAACAAATCCACTCATATTTTCAACTCCTAATAATCGATGGCCATATACCCATTTCCACTTAAGAACGTCTACAAAGGACTCGGACAGGAAACTACATACTGTTGTTCCAAGCGACATGACAGAAAGTAAACATCAAGTAAAATATGGGCTGATACATACATATATTGACATAGCCATAGCCACGCACTTCATTCCGTGAAAGAATTAAGTGGGTTTCAAGAGTACAAGATATCTGAAAGAAAAAGGGAACCAGAAAGAAATCGTACCCTATAGAGCAGAACGAGGAGTCAAAGCAGCGAATGGAATACATCAATTTATTACTCATAGTGAATATAACTTTATGAACCACTATGTCTAAGTTCATCTCTGAGATTGTTACGAGAGAAAATTTCTGAGAGACATCGAACCAATTCGATAATTTTAAATCGATCTATTATCCCTATGGAGTGCATTAGCAATACTAAGTAACCATCTAAAGAGGACAACTAACTCCACAATCAAGTGCACCGAAATCACAAGCAGCAAAATCAAAATCTTCAAGATTGATCTGAGATCGCGTAAAAAGCTAGGTAGTGAATAAAAAAAATGGAGTCTACAACCAAGGCGCGGGCTTCAACAACCAACAGCACCCTAAGCAAGGAGAACTAGACTAAGTAGACCATCGATGCCCATAAATAAAAATCATGATATACAAAGCTAAGAAAAAAAAAAAGCCAAACCCTTTGGAAAGCATTGACAAGAGAAAGGCGCAAGCCTTCATATGATTAAAGCATCAGTTAAAGGATTTACCAATACATTTCTAGAGTAACTTCTAAATACAATCATTTGATACTAAAAATAACACATAGACCGATAGGAGAATTCACATGGGTGAAATGTCGAGACTCCTTGCAACTATAACGGATTAACAATAGAGTAGACGCCTTCTATCAATTAATTACAGTGAGTAATCAGAACTTAAGTGGAGATATAACTAGTTTTCCCAAAACAAAACGGATTCATACTAAGTAACCACTGAATGGCTTGAAAACAATTGCATGTAGCGATAATCAAATCCAAAGGTGGTTGATTCAGTCAAGTATGGAGATTGAAGGTCAATGCAGAAACATCTTCAACAGCTAACGAAAACATCTAATACAAGATTCAAACATCTATAACCGTAAAATGTCTTTCCTATCCTGTCGAGAGGATTATTGAGTCCCACACTAAAATATTAATCTCCAACTAACATGCATAAAAATGAAGAGCAACAACATTCACATAGTTATAGAACAAACCTACTACACCTCAGACAAACTCATAGAAGGATAAGTGACATAGAGACACTCACATACTTAGGTACTGTAGACATCTAAATTTGGACACTTAATTTATCCAAATTCATCCCCTTTCGTCTTATTTTCGTTAATTAAGTAATACTGCTATTATTTAATTAATAGCTTTAATTCTGCCAAATCCCTAAGGTATTTAATTAATAATACCTTATCTCTTTAATCCTCCTTTCATCAAATGAATTAATAAAATATGACATTTATTTAATTCCTCACATGTCACATCTCCATCTTTTTTATCTAATCTTAATCCTTCTTCTAATCTCATCATTAGGATGTGCACATGCCTAATCCTTGATTAGGAGGTGTCACATCCTCCAACTTTTGCAATTTGGCCTCTAATCTTTCTTAGCCACTTAACCTTCCTCTAACCCCTCATCAACTTGTCTAATCACCCCCTTTAGTCAACTCTTCCCATCCCCCAAGGAATTTTTAATTCCTTTTGTCTTCCCAAAGTCCTTTGAGGAATTTTTAATTCCACTCTCATCTTTCAAGGAATATTAAATTCCTTTTCTCTTCCCCATGTCCTTTATGACATGTGTCATTGGTCAACCTTATTAAAGGCTTTCTCCTTTTGGACAAGGCACTCCACTTCCCCATGTGAATTTTTAATTCACTTTTTAATCCCCCAATGCACTCAAAAGGAATTTTTAATTCCTTCACTTCTTCCCACATGTCCTCTCTTTATTCTTTATTCTTTCTCCTCTCCCCATGAGGATATTTGAGGAATTTTTAATTCCTCACATGTCCTCTCACCCACATGGTACAAGGACATCCTTTATGAGGATATCTTGACCAAATCCCTATGGTCCTTTGAAGTACATTCATGTCATATACTTCTCTTACACCTCATGTCCGCCTCATCTTCCTTAAGCCTCTCTCTTTGCCACATGTCAAGATGTGAGGGCTTGTGAGTTCTCAACTCACAATAGACCTACATCTTGGCCATGTTGGGATCAATCTCAACCGTCTGTTTCTTCTTGAAATTCTCAAAATCCCTATAAATACCCCCTCTTTTCTCTCATTTGAGGGAGATCATTTTGCTATCCAAACTCTTGCAATTTTGTTTCTCAATCTACACTTAGCCATTTGCATCCATTTTGTCCAACTATCTTGCATCTCACACTTCACATCTTGCATCTACTTGCCATCAAGGAGCATACATCTCATCTACAATCAAAGGGCCAACCAAAGAACAACTCTACAAAGTAAAAGGTTCCATTTTTATGTTGTTGAGTTCATCATTTGCCCAATCTTGAAGTGTAGGGTGTTTTTAGTTGTTATTTGCACTTTCTTTAGTTTGTTGCTCATCTTTTAACGATTATATTCGCCCTATCACATTTCTGGCATGCCCGGTGGGACCCACAAATGGGTCTTTTTCTTTCACGTTTGTTGTTTTTGGCATTTTCGTAGGTTCAGGTTACAGATTGGTGGACCTGACCTCTTTGGTGGTAGACCTGACCTCTGGTGGCAGACTTGAACTCTCCGGTGGCATACTTGACCTCTCTGGTGGCAGACGTGACCTTTCCGGTGGAGGACCTGACCTTATGCTGTGGCAGACCTGACCTTCTGCTCTTTCTTCCCGAGGCTGCCATTTCCACACCGTTTATCCGATTGACTCCATTCAAAAATAGTTCTCATTTTTTTGTGCTCTTTCCAACGACATATACCACTTCATACTTTTGAGAAGTTGTCCGGGCAACTTTTTTCTTCTCCGGTGGCGGCCCTGACCTCTCTGGTGGCGGACCTGACCTCCCGAAGGTGAAATTTCAAGTTTTTACCAATTGTTCTTTGGTAAATTAGGCACATAGTTTAATTAGAGGGGTCAACAAACCTTGTTTGGTGTGCTTGTAGAAGGCTATTTGATGTATCCAATCCCCTTGTGCCATTTGGCGATCCTGGGTGACGAGAAATTGTAGCTTTCCAAGTCTTTTGAGTCACCCTATTTTCATTTTCTTAGTGGGACCTGCTTGGGAATTTCATCACCCTAAGGGAAGATTCCAACCACGCGTACTGGCAGGGTATATAAAGGGGGGAGAGCAAAAGTTGTACCTCAATCCAACCATGTTGTAATTGGCGAAGCGTCGGGATGACGTGAAGAGTGACTAGTCCGAGCCTTTAGTATCTCGCTAAGGTTCCTGACTCACACTTGTCATGGGTTGATGTTCATGGTTTGGGCCTCACATACCGAGTGTATATCGATGACTCCTTAGCAACCATGTTCATCCTAGAGTAGAAGACTTTGTTGGCCATACCCGTTTCTACTAATCTTAGGGTTGTGCTGTTTGAATTGTCTTTCTCGTGCAAAACCAATCATTTTCAGTTTAGCCAGATCTTTTTATGAATGTTTGCTATATTGTGGGTCCTTTGCCTTACTCATCCATCAGAAAATCAAGCTTAAACTTATCCTGTGGTGGACCTGATCTCATGTTGTGGCAGACCTAACCACATGCTGTGGTGGACCCGACCTCATGCTGTGGCGGACCTGACCACATGCTTTGGCGGACCTGACCTTATGCTGTGGCAGACCTGACCTTCTACTCTTTCTTCCTGGGGCTACCATTTCCACACTGTTTATCCGATTGACTCTGTTCAAAAACAATTCTTCTCATTTTTTCGTGATCTTTCCGATGACATATACCACTTCATACTTTTGAGAAGTTGGCTAGGGCACCTTTTTCTTCCCCATCCACCTCCTCGAGGGGGGCATACCCTACCATTCTCATCCATTTACTCGTTCTGAGTAAACATTCATTCATTTAACATATCCTTTCATCATTTTGAACTCTGGTTTTGTCATTCCGATCATCCGTTTACTCATTCCGAGTAAACATTCATCCATTTCACATATCCTTTCATCATTCTAAACTCTCGTTCTATCATTTTGATCATCCGTTTACTCATTCTGAGTAAACATTCATCCATTTCACATATCCTTTCATCATTCTGAACTCTCGTTTTGTCATTTTGATCATCCGTTTACTCGTTCCAAGTAAACATTCATCCATTTCACATATCCTTTCATCATTCTGAACTCTCGTTCTATCATTCCGATCATCTGTTTACTCGTTCTGAGTAAACATTCATCCATTTCACATATCCTTTCATCATTCCGAACTCTCGTTCTATCATTTCAATCATCTATTTACTCATTCCGAGTAAACGTTCAGCCATTTAACACATCCTTTCATCATTCTAAACTCTGGTTCTGTCATTCTGATCATTCGTTTACTCATTCCGAGTAAACGTTCATCCATTTAACATATCCTTTCATCATTCTGAACTCTCGTTCTGTCATTTCGCTCATCCGTTTACCCATTGCGATCAATCATTTACTTGTTTTGAGTATTCATTCATCCATTTTTACTATTCGTTCCTCCAATCAAATCATCCAAATCCCCTGAACTTCATCTCGGGTTATTATCCAAATTGACGTAAGTGTCTGATTTGATCGTCCTCATCAACATTTGGTTAGGATTGTCATCCATCCTAAGTTAATCATCGCTGGCCCAATCAATTCACCTTCAATCTCAAGGTGGATTCGGTGCTGCAATCATCCATTTATCCTTTAATCCGATCAATCAGTATCCTAAGTCATCTAAGATAATCTCTGAACGGGATTTGTAGTCTCTTTCATCATCCATCAGTTGATCTTATCAATCAATCATCGATCGATCTTATCCAATCCAATCCAATCCAATCGCATTCCTATCCAATCACATTCAACCCAATCAATCTACTTCCATCTTGAAGTAGATTCGGTGTCGCAATCATCCTTTGATAATCAAATCTTCTAGTCATTATCAA